>JAXGGA010021536.1:0-16421 GCA_038373865.1 Uloborus plumipes | reverse complement strand
ATCACCGATTTTAACATCATCCAGTGGATTTTTCGGAAAATGTCGCCAATAGCGCCAAATTGAACCCAAATCAGAAAAAAAAAAAATCGCCACATTTGTCACCAACTTGGCGTCAAACACTTGGTCGCGCCAATTCATATCACTTTTGTCTGCATTGAAATTAACACTGATTTACCCCATAAAAGGAGTAAAACACCCCCTTGGGGACATTCGAATGCAACAGAACCAACTCACAGAAACCAACAGACATCTTACCAAAGTTTAAAAGAAGAAGAAAGTTTTCTTATCTAACTTCAAAAACAAAATAACACATTTTCCGAAATGACACGCTTTAGAAAGAACGTTGAAATATCGCAATTTATACGATATTATTGAAGGTTCTTGGCGCTATTTAAAAAGTCGCCAATTTAGTAGCTAATTTGGGATACCTTGGATAATTCTGAACCCCTATCCCTTCCATAAATAAAGAAACTTACGTATTATCACTTTTGTGAAAGAGAAATTGTCGCCAAATGTTGAGGTATTCTCTATGAAGCTGATTACTTTTTGGCAATCTGAAATCAATTTGAATATTATATTTGGCGCTAAAAGTACACCATTCCTTAAGGCGTTAAAATAATTTCCAACATTGCGGTATATCATAGCAAATAGTTTGGACATGAAAACGAACCATTGATTGGATGTTTGGCGAGAAAATATAGTAACATACTTTGATTGAAAACAGCAATAGGTATAAAGAACAAAATAGTGTTCGTCTGGAAAATAATGCATGCCATCTAAGCCTCTACAAACCTAAAGTAGTTCCGAAATATGAAACTGAATCTCATTTGTTTTTACAAAAAGATTAATCTATTAATCAAATACCTTTTTTATTTTTTATACTTGAGATAGTTATTGGGAAAACTTCCATTATTGAGGGCTCTTGGCGCGATTCAAAAGATCGCCAAATTTACGGTAGCAAGCAATTCCAACTATCTGCCAGAGAGTTGAGTTGATACACTAAATACTCGATTGGATTGATGAAAGCCTTCGAAAATGGCGTCTTAAATTGAAATTACAGAGACAGAATCAGGTCTAAAATTGAGATAAAAAAATAACTACTCATCGGATTTTGTTGAAACTGGTCTCTAAACCTTCCCAGTACCAAAAGGAACAAACGGTGAAAATTTCAGGCAAATCTCCCGGGTAGTTTCTGAGATCTTAGGGAACACACACATATACACATATACACATATACACATTTACCAACATTCATTTTTATATATATAGATTAAGATGGCTACTTCTGTAAACAACGGTAATTTTTTCTGTCTGGACAAACTAAAAAACTGTATTACACACCGTAAATACAAATGCAAGCTACAAATAATGTTTAGGTAAATCGGAAATGTTATAAGCTTGGTACAGGGTGCGGCGGAGAAACTTGCAGACTTGAAAAGTCAACTAAGGGAAAAGTACTTCATGTATCAGTTTATTACTTTTTATAAGATATGGTACCCATTCTGAATTTTTATATTAGTTAGATTTAAAAACTACATCGGGAAGAATGGCGGCCCCTGTTAATGATGCACTCATCTACCCCAGATTTGAAGTTTTGTTGCACTCTTTCGAGCATATCGACTGGGATGTTGGTGATAGCAAGCCGGATGTTGTTCTTCAGGCGTTGCAGGGTCCGGGGCTTGTCGTTGTAAACGATCGATTTGAGATACCCCCATAAAAAATAGTCACGGCGTGTCAAATCGGGGGAGCGGGCTGGCCACGGTACGTCACCTTTCAAGGAGACGTTATCACTCAACTGGTGAACCACAGCAAGTTTGTAGGGATGAAACTGGAGTTTGTTGTGAAGAATTCGTCTCAGTGTCCAATCAAAAATACCCAAAGCAGCAGCGTATTTACGCGCCGAACGCCTGGGAGAGCGCAAAAACGACTCCCTCACTTTTTCGACGTTTTCTAGGGTTCTGGGAATCCGTCGACCGCCTGGCCTCCTTTTGTCACACCCCCACTTTCCCTGAATGTTTTCACCCACAAAACAGTCGATTCCCAGCCAGGAATGGGAACAACGGGCTGAATTTTGAACCGAGTTCGGAAGGCACGTTGAGTGGCGACTACCGAAAGATTATTTGAAAAGTAATATTCGGCGGCGAACGCTCGTTGCTCCTTCGTCCAACGCATGGCGACAACTAAACTATAAGATAACAAAACTTCAGGACCTTCTCTTTAAAATGAGACTTTTCCCAATCCTTTCTGACCACTCCTTGCTAATTAGCATCCAATTAAAATCAGCAAGTTTCTTTGTAAAATAAATATATATTTACAATATCAATCGCACTGGAGTCAAGTATTTCCAAACATTACGCGTAAAATAAGTCCCATCATTAGTTTATATCCTTGTGACTACATTGGTGAAAACATCTTATGTACCTTAACTTAGAAATTTTTTGACTATAAACATTTTCTGTTCTCTAACTGTTGCCAAAATCAATTATCTTTTTATTTAGTCTCGTTAGCGATTATTGGCACAGATGAATCTAAAAATCCTAAGAAAGCAATAAATTTCATACTTACTCCAGAGAAATCTTGGTTCACATTTTCATTATGATCACCATTAATATTGTTGTTACCAGTCAACAAATATTTGCAACAATGGACTGAAAATTTAATCATTTAACGGGGAAACTATATGAAATTTACTATTTTCCATAATAACTTTTTTAAACTAAGCTTTTTAGAAATAAATTAAAACCCCTCCTGCTTTCTGTTACTGCAGCTATCTACGGTGAAAAAATGGTTAAAATCGGTCCAGTAGTTTTGAAGTTTACCCCGGACATACGCAAACAAAAGTAGTCTTTTATGTATACTGTCTAGCTGCGTATTGCGCGCCTGGCAGTCACGATAGCTTCCATTTGAAAAAGGGGTGATAGGATAAGGAGACGCACTTGCAGGTGCTTTCGCTTCTTACTTCCTGTTGAATGTTACTTCGCATTTCCCCCTATTTTAAAGAAATCCAAAGAGACCTCAGGCATGCGCAGATGCGAGGAAGGTTTTACGATAAAAGATTAGACAGTATAGATGATTGAAATACGAGAGGTCCAAATAAATCTGCACTAGAGTCAAAACTGAAGGCAGTTAGCAGGGTAGGCGGTAAGAGTTGTCCAGAAATTATCATTCTTGGTGAATGTGCAACATTTTGGGCAGTATATTGACTCGCAACGCCAGCTGCGTGAGTAATTGTATTGATGGTGTAGAAAACCTTATTAAGCAAGACATACAAACCATTCTAGCGGTACACGATCTGTTTGAGAGATACAATAAATTTAGTACTACGTCACAACTTCGAGCCACACAAGAGAAAAATGTCTTTTATGTTTTTCAACTTAATGAAAAATCTCCACTTTCTAAATGAGACATCGTACTGAAAGTAGTACCAAATAAGACGCAAGTAATTAAGTTTGTTGTGAGCCGACTGTATTCGAGCCCCATGCCAATGTGTAATTGTTACTGGTACCGATTAGATTAGATTGGTGCTGGAATTCAACAAGCTTTAGTTTCTCATGAAGAAGCTGATATGATTATGATTCACTACTTAGCTAAAAAGCCGGTCACTTTACGGCAATAAATCGGAAACTTTCCGAAAACTCTTAGGTTGATGGTAATTGTTCGGCACCTTTCTGGCTTACCAGAAAGGCTCCTGAAGCATTTTAACAAATATGGATACTGCTAAGGCAGAAATTACAAGCAAATGGCTGAGCTGCTAATTTGTTTGCAATTCATCCAAAACTACAATATCGAGAGGTTGCACATACATTTACTTGGGTGAAGTCAATCTCGGCAATCCGTAATCGAGCTGAAGGCAAAACAGTAAAGAAAACACAATGGATGTACCATTCAACTGGTAGCTAAAAATCCGCTTCACACCAGTGAAAAGTTCGCATTCATGCAACTTGTATCAATATAGGAAACTTTTTCGCAAAAAAAAAAAACTTGTTTCTTGCAGGAAATTGGTTTAAACCGGCAAAATCCCGAAACTTAAGTTTGGAATGTTTCTAAATATTTTTAGTGTTATTGTTAGGCTAAATCGCATTTTTTATGCTTCCTGCATATCATTTAAACATTTATCTTTGTTAAAACATTCTATTTTCATGTAAATTACGGTTTAAAAAATGATTGATACCTGAAAATCTAATCTTACAACTTTTTAGGCTGACATCTTGAGTTTTACCATTTGGATAATTTTTTTATTTGTATACTTTACATAAATATTTATTTTCAGTAAAATTATATTTTGACTAAAGGGTACAATCATCTTTAAGTGTATAAAATGTTTCATTGAACGCACGTTTCCATTAATTTGCTTTATACCTTTTACAGCAGCCATATTGGATTTCGCCATTTTGACAAAAATGCTCAAGGTTTAGCGTTTGGCACTCAATGGATTCGGAGTCAGCAGGTCAAATTCACATAGAAACCACCGAAAAATCTCACATATATAAAATTTTTAGGTGTATGGTCTTCTAGAATGGACTAATGTCCGAAATTTTGGTATGATAACTTCAGTGGATAGGCCGCTAGGACTCGTACGTACTGTCTGATTGTTCTAGGTAAACTCTTCTGCGCATTCACGCATGCGTCACGTCTTCTCTGATCTTACGAAAATAGGGGTGATAGGTAAGATAACAATAAGGGTAAGAATAATAAAAGGCATTTTGAGCCGTATCAAACAACGTGGAACGATGCTAATTTCACATACATAGTTTAGTTGAATATGTTAAAAGGATATAGCAAATGCAAGTTTTAAATTGAAAACTTCGGAAAGTTTTCACCCACAACCCAACTACCCTTTTTTAAGTGGAACTGTTCACGAGTTCCAGGCGCGGCTTTCACGGACGGACAGTAAGGGAAGTTATTTTCTTCCACTATATGTAAATATCCTTTTTTGAACCCATTATTTACAGCACCGTCGAGAACAGGGTGAAAATTAAAAAAATATATTTCTGAATATGTATACAAGCAAAAAGCTACTCCTGATAACTTTTCCTTTCTGTCCTGCTTTCATAATCATTTATTTTAATTAGGTTGAAAAACGCAAGGTTTTAGTGGAAGCAGATTGCTGGATTGCAAGTAAATTTATGCAGCTATAGTTTTAATGAATGAAGAAGCATGTTATTTTCATGTTAGATTTATGTCTAATTAGTTTTTTAAGCAATTTCCCTAAAAGTAGTCAAAAGAATATTTTTATTTCATTACTTCTCCTTTTCGAAGCTACTTAAATAGCTACAATTTGCAAGGAAAATGGAGCCAAAAACATTTTCCTTTCGAAAAAAAAATCTTCCAATCAAATCTGCACGAGACCATTTTTTAAGGAGGCAACAGATTTAAGTGCTTCACTGCTATTTTATTCGCAAATCTTTAAATATTAAGAAATAACTCGACTTACGAGCAAAAACAATTTATTTTTAACGTATTCCAGGGAAATGACACATTGAAAGAAAGTTCATAAGAACTCTTTCAGTTACACGCTAAGGCACACACCTGATCAGTTAAGATTACGATCAGATTGACTTTGCCTTTTTTAATCCCCAAGAATGTAATTGGTTTTTCACATGTTCAACTGAAATGGCAAAAGTTTTTTTCTTGTCTTTGCTCGCTATCACTTTATCTCATTTTTCGAAGGTAAGCAGTATTTATTTATCTTTAAGGAGTAAATGAATATTGTTATCGATCGTGCTTATTTTCAGACAAAAAAAAAAAATGTTTTTGCACTTACTTGTGAAGTGCAAAATCTTTGGAAAGCACAAACTTTATGAAAACTACAAGAAATATTTTTTTAATTGAAGGGGCAAGTGGATAAAGGCGATATGTGACAATTTTTGAAACTTGCTTTTTACCATGGATGAAGGTGATAAGTCCATCAATATCATGTCCCCTTAGTCACGGAAATGATTGGTAACTAAGAATATGACCCCGTTCTACCCGTTGAGAAAAATCCGTTAAAAAAAGCAACACAACATTTTTTCCGAAAACTTTTTCTAGAAATTAAAAAAATTGTCTCATATCACCTTTATCCACTTGCCCTTTCAATTTTTAAAATAAATTAATGCTTTATTTGTAATAAATCATTTACAGTCAAGCCCGCTTATTAGAATAGCGGTTAAAAGAAAATCCCTCTTAATAATACATTTTCATGCACCAAATCGTTGTAATGTATTATTTTGATCCTGGATAATGGAATGCCCCGCTTATTACAACATTTTTTCATCGCAAAATGTCTATTCCATTATAAGCTGGCTCGACCGTATTTAAAGAATTTTTCAATTAAAGCATTTATCAGTACTACATGTAAAATGGAAGAGCTTTTATTCGATGCGGGGAAACCATTAACATTTATAGTACATCACTTACACAGTTTAAGGGCTTAAAATAAGCTCACTGTAAAAACGAATGCTGTTTTTACAGTAAAATACAGCTAATTTCATAGTAATAAACTGTAAAAATTGCTAATTAATTAGCTTTTATTACTCTCACATGTGGGTTTGTTTGTTTGTTTGTTTGTTTGTGTATATGTATGTAACTCCGAATAAAGATGAAATTCGCAGTCTTTACAAATGTAAAGTAATATATTTAATGCCATTATTAAAACTAAAGGCTAAACTACATTATTACACGTTGATGTGTTCAAGTGTTTCAGTTGTTCGTATGTAACTCTGAATAAAAGATAAAATTCACGTTTTTTTTCTAATATAAAAGTAATATATTTAATACTATTATTAATAGTGAAGGCTGAACTATATTTACATGTTGATATGTTATAAGTGCATGTAAACTTAGCGGATTTTTAATAATTTTGAAAATCAGAAGGTATTAGTATCATTAAATATAGTTTAACCTTTTGTATTAACGATAGTATTAAGTGTATGAAACTTAATACTATCCCACAACTTAAGGTAGTTTGATAAACTCTTAAAAGCGTATTTTTTAGTTTTATAAAACTACTAGCAGTACCCGCACGGCGATGCCCGTGATAAAAATGTAAATGAAATAAACTGAATAAATTTAAATTCACTCCAACCCTCTGAAGTAATATTATAAAATTCTTTATTTCAAATGTGCTCCTCAACCTTTTGAATTCCACTAAAATTCATATTAAAGTTTAAATCAATTGCCAAATAAACCAAAAAGACATCAAGTTAAGTAACAGGAGATATTAATTACTCAAATTTAGTCAATTTTCAAAGCTTAATTCTATACGCAAATTTAAACCACCGAAGAAAAAGCTGTTTGTTTCGAAAATGGACCTAGTGTTTCCGTTTTGCGTGTAGAGTGAAGCCTTGAAAATTGACTAGATTTGATTAATTAATATCTCCTGTTCTAATTAACCTAGAGAAACGTGCTAAAACTTCTCTTTTTCAGAAAAAACCCTTTCCCACGATGTATACTGTTTGGTGTGGGGAGGGGGGGGGGAGTCCCCCCTCAATTATGCCGGATAAACCAAAAATATGATTAATTAATTAATTTTAAAAAATCTTATTCGAAATTAAGAATTCGGCCTGCGAAGTGCATTTCACGGGGATGCGTTCGAACTTTTGTGCCAAGTTTCAGGTCGGTATGTGTGTGGGGGTTTCTGGCCATCGGTTGCAAACATACATACAAACAACAAACAAACAGAGCCCGTCATCTTTATATACATAGATGACACTTAATGACATTTTACAGTTTGTAGTGTTCAATGGCTGGATTATTTGAGATTTAAAGACCTTTTTCTTCTTTTCGTGTGCGTGTGTGTGTGTGACCTAATTTTTTTTAAGGAAATTTTTTACGTTTCGATGGAACTTTTGACGCAGCTGTAGTGCCAAGATTTTCGAAAACTCTCAACGACCACAGCAATTTTGCCCTCGAAATTTAATATAATTCACCGATTTAACCGTAATTTCAATGTAAAATTTGTCGCCAAATCTAAATTGATTAACATAGAGAACCGATTGTCGTCAGGTAGCTCAGCCACAACCATTCTTCCATGATTTTAATGTGAACATTAAAAGGCAAGAAATATAATGTCTTTCGCACCATCTCTTTGAAGTGATTACAATCTAACAGTGACCCTCAAATAAGCAAGATTTCCCTGGATGGGAGGTTTGGTAAATTTCCCGATTGTTGCCAAACTTTACGGCGCCAAATACGAAAAGTAACTGAATAGCGGTGTTACCGAAAATGTTAGAATGGAACTATTAAAAATTTAGTTATGGCGGCATTAAATACATGTTTTAAACATGCAATAAAATACTCTTTAGACTGTGAACAACTGCTGTCCCTTACCAGAGCGTTTTCTTTTTCTTTGATTTGGAGAAAATAGTGTTTCACAGGCTGGATGGTTTGGTAAATTTCCCGACTGTTGCCAAACTTTACCACGCCAAATGCGAAGAGTAACTGAATAGCCATCACTATTTTTTTTACAATAATAGTTCCATTCCGACATTTTTGGTAACAACGAATTTTGAGGAATTCAACTGAATAAATTTAAATTAACTCCGACCCCTCTGAACTAAAATTATTATATCCTTTAGTTCAAATGCGCTCGATCTTTTAAACTCCACTTAGAGTCATATTAAAGTGTAAATCAATTCGCCAAATAAATCAAAAAGACATAAAGTTAAGAAAGAAACAGAATATATTAATTATTCAAATTGAATAAATTTTCAAGGCTTAAATCTCTACGCAAATTTAAACAGCAAAGTAACTTCAGGGACAAAAGAGCAGCTGATCTGGAAAATAGCTCTAGTGTTTCAGTTTTGCTTACAGAGCCTTGAAAATTGATTAAATTTGAGTAATTCATATCTCCTGTTCTAATTAACGGAAAGAAACGTGCTAAAACTTTTCTTTTTCAGAAAAAAAACCCTCTCCAGCGATATATAATGTTTTGGGGTGGGGGAAGGTTTTTCCCCCTCAATTATAGCGGATACAACAAAAATGAGACTAATTAATTAATTTAAAAATAACTAATTCGAAATTTAAAATTTGGCCTTCGAGATGCATTTTACTGGGATACGTTCGAATTTTTGAGAAAAGTTTCTGGTCTGTAGGTGCTCTGGGGGCTTCTGGCCAGCGGTTACAAACGTACAAACGAACAAACAAACGAACACCGTCATCTTTATATACAGGGTGTCCACTCTAATCGTGGACCAATAGCTAATTTCTAAACCGTTAGAGATAAGCATATAGTTTATTTAGGAAAAAATCTCAAAATTATGAAAGAAATTTTGGGTCTATTCAATGTTTTTCAAAAAATCAAATTTTGAAAGAGTTACGAAATTTAAATTTTTATACAGCCCCCCAGTCCTATCAATCATATTTAGTAAAACATTCTTAACACTGTAACGTTTAAAACTAAAAAAAATCACTCTTCTACCACAAAAATCGTCAGTTATGACGTTTTGAAAAATCAAGATTTTGCATTATTTCATGACGTCATCGAGAGATCGCTTAAGGGACCGTATGCGAAATCCTTCAAAATTCTTGATGTTTCAAAACGTCATAACTCTGTCAATTTTTGTGGTAGAAGAATTTTTTTTTTAGTTTTAAACGTTGCAGTGTCAAGAATGTTTTACTAAATATGATTGATAGGACTGGGGGGCTGTATAAAAATTTAAATTTCGTAACTCTTTCAAAATTTGATTTTTTGAAAAACATTGAATAGACCCAAAATTCCTTTCATAATTTGGAGATTTTTTCCTAAATAAACTATATGCTTATCTCTAACGGTTTAGAAATTAGCTATTGGTCCACGATTGGAGTGGACACCCTGTATATAGATATTTCATTATTTTACAGTAATAAACTGTAAAATTGCTAATTTTATAGTACTAAACTGTTTACCGGGGAAGAGCCCCACACCTTCTTCAATCAGGTTCATTAAAAATCGTATAAAATTGCATTCTTAGAACTTCACTATCGAAAAATTACCGGTGAAGAGTCCCCAGAGGGAGGGGTGGTTGCCACCACTACCCCTTCCTTGCATCAATCCCTAGTTGAACGTCCAGTAAACAAAATTCGATCTTAACTCATCAAATTTTGCAGTTTGAATGCTACTATTTACGAAACCATATCATAGTGTAATAATGAAAAAAAAAAATTAGCAATTGAAAGAACATATTGAGATCTAACTGAAATTTTTTCCCTCTTGCCCCATTATCGAAATATGTAATCTGCCGAAATTTTTGAAAAGTTGCCAAATTTAGCGAGTTTAAGTCAGAAATGGCAGACGCTCTTCACACTTTTGCAGATGCAGCCTATTTAAGGCGCTTGATAACTTCAAGTTTTCAGTCAAGTCTTTAATTTGGCACTTTTCTTGAAATTTGGGCAAACTGTAAGACGCCAAACCCCTAAATTTCGATGAATGTGACACGATGGCAAAAAATGTTTGCGTAAAATAAATTTGTCAATCTATGCCCTATTGATTGCTACCCTATTGAAACTTTTTTATCATTACACAACACAATCCCTGTGGCTTCCTAGGAAGACGTTCTTTTCTAACAAAATGCGGTTTCTATACTACATTATCTCCAATCTAAGCAATTTTGATTTTGATATAGGGCCAAATTTTAGAAAGTTTGCAGTGCCACACCCGTGTCAAAGCAAAACTACTCTGCGTTAAACAAAGTAAAGGTGTAAAGTCTTATACCAAGTGTAATCAAATCAGCGTAAAATGAAGGTGTACTGTGATCAGTGGTTGGAAAAACTACATTTCTTTTGTAGCGAACTACAACTACAACTACTTTGTTATAAAAGTAGTTAACTACAACTACAACTACAACTACTTTTTTTTAATGTAGCGACTACAAACTACTTTTGAATTGTAGTTGCTACTTCGCTACTTTTTAAAAAATAAATAAAAAGCATACACCGTATGAGGATTGACTTTTGAATTGTAGTTGCTACTTCGCTACTTTTTAAAAAATAAATAAAAAGCATACACCGTTTGAGGATTGACTTTTGAATTGTAGTTGCTACTTCGCTACTTTTTAAAAAATAAATAAAAAGCATACACCGTTTGAGGATTGACCGAAAAAACTCAAAAAGTGGTTAACATTAATAAATTAACCCACTTGAATATAGAATAGAACTAAGAACTGTTTTTGAATTTATTTGTTACTTTGCTTTTTTTTTTTTTTTTTGCGAAAATTTGTCCTTTTTAGATTTTTTTATACAATTTTTATGAATATTCGCCACAAGAAAGATTCAAAACTTGGCAGATTGAAAGAATTCAACCTTTAATTTTTTTTAATTTGTTGCCAGGGAATATTTAGGAACATGAAAATTATTTGCAGGAATATAAAACTTGATGCCAAATAAACCAATGACATCAAACAGATAGAATGTATTTCGTGAAAATGATGTATCTAGGATCAGCTCATATTTTTATGGTTCTTATGTCTCGTTGCGTCCGTTGCTGTACTAGCGCAAGATTTGCACCAGTCAGAGTCAATTAAAATTAGTTTTTTTCCTTCGTTCTCTCCCTTTTTTTTAATTAATTAATTAATTTTTTTAATTTAAAAGTAGTTTCCAGAAATCGCTACAAACTACTATTTTTTTGTATTGCGCTACTCACTACTCTACTTTTTTTAAAAAGTAGTGCGCTACACTACAAACTACTAAAAAATGTAGCTACTACAGTAGTTTCGCTACTTGTAGTGCGCTACTTCCGACCACTGACTGTGATTCACTCCTCCGTTCTCCCTTTCCCTCTCCTGTGCGTCGGCATCATTAGTTCTCCCCCAAGTAATTTCATTAGGGCGCTGCACCCTACTCTTAGTTTTGCATCTCTCAATGTACACTCTTGTTCCTTTGGAATTCATCAACACCTGTTCACAAAAGCATTCTTGGGAAGCAAACTTCTAACTTAAACGAAACTCTGTTTTTTCCTCCCACTATGGAAAGACTTAGCATGATGGTGCCGCACTGGAGTAGATTTCAATTATACACCCTGTTGAACAGATTTCACGGTTCAGTATTTTTTTAATCCACTAAATCTTTACGATTGCAGTACACTCTCGATTA
Organism: Uloborus plumipes; assembly: GCA_038373865.1. NCBI lineage: Eukaryota > Metazoa > Arthropoda > Arachnida > Araneae > Uloboridae > Uloborus > Uloborus plumipes. The sequence goes on along the minus strand of JAXGGA010021536.1, from coordinate 4,373 downwards.
TCCACGGAATTGGGTGACATAGATATCGCAGATAATGAAAATCGTGGATAATCCGCAAAAAGCATAAAATAAGAGGTAAGGAAGATAAATGTCTTTTGCTTAATGAAACTATTTTTGAAAAAAAAAAAAATGAACCGACTTCAGAACTTCACTCGGTAAGTGCTCTAAAAAGTAAAAAATAGTTTTATTCTTTGAACACCATCGATACTACAGGTAAACATAAGTTTTGAAGTCGGCGCAAAAGCACTAAATATGACATATGAAACTATTATCCAAACTATAAGTATAAATTTCAATGAATCCTGGCTCTTTAATCGCATTCTCATACACTACATTGACAACCACATATTTATGTAATAGTACGAATATTCAGCTCTTAAGTTTCAATGGTTTCTCTGAAAAATGTCCGCAAAATGTAGTTAAACATTTTACCTATAGTTTTTGCACCGATTTCAAAACTTATGTTTAAATGTAGTATCGATGGTGTTCAAAGAATAAAATTATTTTTTACTTTTTAGAGCACTTACAGAGTGAAGTTCTGAAGTCGGTTCAATTTTTTTTTTCAAAAATATTTTTATTGTTTTCTTTTAAGTATAAATCTACTTCAGAAATAAGGTAATGTTTCCATTACGAAACTTCACCTAATTTTCCTAAGTAATTGCTCCATAAAATAAACTATTAAGAGAAAAAGGAAGAAACTATCAACGCGTCTAAAATTTTAAACGATTGACACTAAACACTTGCTCAAACAAATCCATTTAAATATTAATGGTTTTTCAACTAATTTATATTTCAAAGTACCTAGTCTGACTTTCCCTTCATTGGCGTTCAGGAGAAAAAAAGCAGGGTAGATAGAAAGAAAGAAAGATAGATAGATACTTAGTTTTTAATAAAAGTAGATGGCTTTTCAACTAATTTATATTAAAAAAAATACAAGTTGCTGACGATTAAAATACTACATACGTGACCCGCTAATGAGTTTCATGTTTGATTCAGTTAAGCCTTCATTCAAAATTCTCATCATTTTTATTATTACTGTTTCATATCAACCACGTTTTATAACAATGGATTTCATATTTAATCATTTAGGAATATCGCTTTAAATTTGAGCAAAAATATGAAGATTTTTCAAAATTTCTTCAGAATCCCTTTATCAAACCTAATGCAAATTAAAACTAATGAAGCCTGAAAAATTATGAATCTATCGGTAGAAAGAAGCAGGACGTAGATAGAAAGATACTCAGTTTTTAATACAAGAAGATAGATAAAAATTTCGAAAAGACCATAAAATGAATTTCATTATGTAATCCAGAGAAGCCTGATAGTCAAAATAGTCATTATTACGATTACTGTGATCCCGATTTATATTTCGATCGATTTCTGCAGGTTCCCGCTATCAAACACGGACCTCGAGAGGATGGGACCAATCGGAAAGAAAGACCTTTCAAACAAAAAAATAATTTTTTAAATCGGCCCAGGCGTCTTCGAGTAATTTTATAACATACAAAAAAAAATTCTCTGACGAATTGTATAACCTCCTTCTTTGTTGAAGTCGGTTAAAAATAATTGCATTACACTTCAAACGTGATGTGTACAAACTGACGATAGGTACAGCATAATTTTTTTTTTCGTATTTGAGGTTTTTTCAGCATATAAAATCTATGAAGAAGTGGTACTTACGATATCGCAAAGGTAAAATAATTTATTGAATAAAGTCCACCGCACTCTTGGGTAAGAAATGTTCAGAAAAAAAATTTAATTCACGCTTTTTTGAAAAAATCAATTAATTGTGTTTGTTTCCTTTCCCGAGACCCTCGCAGATAATCGAGAGTTTACTGTATTCTATGTTAAAGAATATCGCCATTTTTTTTTTGCTTAAGTAGACTTTCACTGTGTATTTCAGTCGCTTAAGTCAAGACGTCATTGTATGTCTGAATGTTATTATAGAGCTACATTTTTCTACTTTTAGGAGTACTCTGAAAAGAAAACTGCAATACTACTGGAACAAATCTGGTAACCTGGACTTCTATAAAGGGTTATAGTAATTATATAGCTTCACTGTAAATAACATCTACATCTTTATCTGAAAGAAGAAGCTGAATCGGTATTGTAGTTCTTCTACTGAGAGATGGTGTGGATGAACTGGAAGCAGACGCGGGACACTTTAATTTGTAGCGAGATTTCGTGAGCAGTAAAATCCTCACTACTCGCGCGTTCCTGCTGATCCTACTTATCACAAAAAGAAGTGTTCTGTTTCCGCTTTCAGTTCATCTGTCATTTCTTCGAGGCACAGCAAAAGAAACCTTTTCGGAAGTCCAGTTTTCTAGACATTTCCTAGTAGTACTTTTTTCTCTAAATACGCCATTCCTTTGTACATATTCAAGAATGTTAAATTTAACAAATTATGGGATGAAGTATGAGAAAATTTACAAACAACCTGCATGAATAAACATTCAATTTTGGTATATACAGGTGAAAAATAATTTTGCTCAATAAGTAAGAATATAAATAAGAATATTTGCAGAAAGGTTATGAAAAAAAAATAAATAACAGAAAAAAAGAAATAAATAAATAAAAAAATAAATAAAAATAACAAAATAAATAAATAAATAAAAAGGAAAAAAAATCAATAAATGAAAAGGAAAAAAATCAATAAATAAAATGAAATAAATTAAAATAAATGTACAAAAAATTAAAATCAAATTAAACTGAATTTAATGAAAGTAATAAAAAAAATAAATATGTAAGTAAAAAATAAATTTAATAAAATAAATAAATACAAATAAAAAAAAATCCATCACAGTTTTTCATTGTGTTGTTACTGAGCATATAAACAGTGCTGACCCGTCAGAACTGAAGTATCCGAATTCCACCTTTAACCAGGCGGCCTAGGAAGGGCTGGTGCTGAGGGAAGTCGCCGTACGGGCGGTGGTGCAGGTGGTGGTCGTAGTGGTGGTGCGGGAGGTGGTGGTGCAGGCTGTGGTGCTGCAGGGACCGGGATGGGCACCGGTATATTCACAACCACTGGTGCAGCAGCGGCCGGCCGGGCCATGTAGGCTACACGCCTGGGTACCACGACATAAGCAACTCTGTGATGGCCTCTGTTGCATCGAGCTGATTTAAGAGACACGAGGACTGCAGCCACAAGTAGCATAAGGCAGCATGATTTCATTATGAAGTTTTTCTGCAATCGGAACATTTAAATATGCATGTGTGATACAACCCAGTAAATGCGAATTCATTGAACGCAGGGGCGGATTTACAGGTTTGGAGGCCTGTCGAAACGGATTTTTGGGGCCCTCATTACACAGGTACAGAATAAAGTAAAATCTTTTCATGAGCCTTTTCGGACTCCCCTATATCTTGGGAGTCCTTGCAATTATGACGGTTTGCGACAGAATTAATTCGCTACTGCCTTAACGCAAAATAAATGCCATTTCCTGTGTAATAACGTTAAAAATTAGTGCTAAATTATGCGTTTAAGAAGAACATGGTTTGACCGAAATGCCGATCAAAATGGAAAAAGAATTATAGTTAAAAAATAATAATAAATAAAAAAGAGACAAATTCGCTTCTGACAAATTAAAAGTTTTTGCAATGAAAAATCGCAGCCAGTTGTCCACTCTATGCTGCTATGTTCCATAAATTTCAAATTACATTTTCATATTTAATTAATTTTAAATATCATAAAAAACATTTTATGTTTTAAGGACTTTACAGAACCCCCAGGCCTCGTTGGGGAGTCACTGCTACCTCTCAAAATATTTGGCAAAATTTGCCTGATGATTCGGTAAAAGATAAAGACTTAATTGAAGGACTTGGGAGATGAACGGGTTTTGTGAGAAAACAGAAATTGCGAGTAATTAAAGTTCAAAGTTTTATTGTTGCAGTTTTTTTGTTTTCTGGTTTTGTCGGTAGTGTGCTCATGAAATTGATCTATTGACATCTACTTTTTGATGTACTAAGTTTTATTTGCTTACCTGTGTCCATTGCTTACCATTGTCCAGAGTGTTCATTTTTTAAAATGTAACATAGCCCCTTCATCCTCCAAGCCCTTCAATTGTAATATTGAAGTAAAAAACTGCCTGAATGTATTTTTTTTAATTATACTTACGTACGTGTGCATTCCCATATTAGAGTATTTGGCAAAATTTACAGTTCTATACGACAAATTAAGAATTTCAAAAAAAATTCTAGCTCGGGGCGTCCCTGTTTTAAAGATGCAATTATTTTCCGCCAGAGTGTTTCAGAAAAAGTCACTCACAAATGGTAGGCAGGCCCGTCATTTTAAATTTGTACGGTAGGGGGGGGGGGGAGGAGTTCAAAGAGTAAAACCCCATCAAAATACAAGCAAAATTGCAGCATCACATTAT
>JAXGGA010021535.1:0-16422 GCA_038373865.1 Uloborus plumipes | reverse complement strand
GTGCAAGCCTCTTTAGAAGCCAGTAGCGTTGCCAGATTGACAAAAGTATTTTTTTCCTACTTCCTATGATCTTACCTTTCTAAAAAAAAATTCATGGCGAAAAATACCCAATAGTATATTTATGAAGAATTTCTTTGTACGGTTGGGAAGTTTTGTTCCGATTGACCCCGCTGTTCCTATACACCCCATTTTACGGTACATATTGAAATTCAAACAAATATTTTAAAGTGGGCAAAGTAAAAATAATTGAACTGTGATCTACATGATGATGGCTTGCGCGAAAAAGTCAGTCCGCAGTGATTCAAAGCAAATGTAATATTTTGCACTTCCATCGTTAGAGCAAGAGTCTGAGAAACGGTCACGCCTCGTATTATGGGGTGATTCATGACATCTCAGATTTTTTCCGAAAAATTACCAAATGTTTATTATCTTATTGAAAGACCAAATACAGAATGTTTTATTTTAAAGTTGAGTTGTTTAGTTTTTATGGATCCCTAAAGGTGAAGGAAGGTGCGGCATCAAAAATTAAGAGGATTTTCAAGACATGGAAGTTGCCGTGAACCAAAACTCTTACTAGGAGCTGTTGAACTCCAATTTTCTTTTTGTATATGGAACACAGAAGGTTGAAACTTTACAAAATGAACGTTAAATTTGAGGTAAGTTGTTGCCGTAAGGTCAGTGAAGGCCCTCAAAACAAGGCATTTTTGACGTTTTTCGGCATTTTTGACGTTTTTCGGCATTTTTGACGTTTTTCAGCATTTTTGAGGTCCAAAAACAGTTTGTACATTTCAGTAACCACGGCAAAAGTAGTGTCGTTTGAAAGACCAGTGTAAGCGCTTTAAAATAATGTATAACAACCGAGGAAAGTTCAACGTGCTTTTAGTTGCGTTAGACCGAAGTATGAAAAATCATATTTTACCGATATTCAAACGGTCATAACTTCCTCTGCCAACAACATATTGAAATATTTTTTTTGGCAACGTCATACTCTATTCTTTGTCTTAACAGAGCAGTTGAGTTCTTTGAGGTAGAAATGCTTAATTTTTTTTTACAAAAAATGCGCAGGCAAAAATACATCTTTTCCCTGAGGTTCTATTCTTCCTGATGAGCTCCAGAGGGACCTTCTCTGGCCTTCTCTGAGTTCAGGGAAGATCTTTAGAGTGTTTGATGTACTTCGTCGCTGCCAAGCTAAAAATTAAGAGCAAGAATCTGAGAAACTGTCACGCCTAGCATTATGAGGTGACACATTGGATTCTCTGTGGTTTCGGCGATTTTGGTCAAGTCCGATAATTTGGAATCATCGTCGCTGTATCGGGGAAAATAAATAAATAAATAAATAAATAAAAAGATTGAAGTAAAATTTGCCGCCCCTGAAAATTTGCCGCCCTAGGCAGCTGCCTACTTTGCCTATTGGGAAATTTGGGCCTGATCCTTGTCGAGATGCTTCGAACAAAAAAAAAGTTTGTTTAAATCGGACTGTTCACTCAAAAGTTATTAGGGGTGACAGCTTGCCTGAGCGGTTCAATGTTGAACGAAAAATTGTTCAAATCGGAAATGTAAATACGGGAATGAATTATCCTTGAAAAGATCTTTCGAACTAAAAAAGTTTGTTCAAATCGGACTGTTCACTCAAAAGTTAGCATCGCGGGACAGGTTGTTTGAACGGTTCAAAGTTGAACCAAAAATTGTTCAAATTGAAAATTTAAATACGGTAATAAAGTATCCTTGTCGAGATGCTTCGAACAAAAAAAAGTTTGTTTAAATCGGACTGTTCACTCAAAAGTTATTAGGGGGTGACAGCTTGCTTGAGCGGTTCAATGTTGAACGAAAAATTGTTCAAATCGAAAAATCAAATATGGGAATGAGCTGTACTCGCCGAGATCTTTCCAACAAAAAAAAGTTTGTCCAAATCGGAATGTTCATTCAAAAGTTATTAGGGGGGGACAGACAGACAGACCGACCGACACACAAATTCCCCATCTCAATACCCTACTTTCAAATTTTTAATTTTTCGATATTCATTTTACCTTTTTATTTTTTTAACTTGGCGATATTTTTTGGACTTGGCGATATTTTTTAGATGCATTAAGCTACTTTTAATACTTTTTTCGTCTTTCTTTTAATTTTAACGGGAAAGTAGGCTAAAAAAAGTAGCTACTACAGTAGTTTCGCTACTTGTAGTGCGCTACTTCCGACCACTGTTTCAGCTCAAGAGTTTTATAGCTAACTAGCTGTGGGGCCCGGCGTTGCACGGGCTTTAAAGTAGTGATAAAAATTTAAATAAACTACTCGCCGTCAAGGCGGTATATAATGATATATAACCGCCAAGGCAGCTCGCTTTTAAAGTAGCGAGGAAAGTTTCAGTAATGATATATAACCGCCAAGGCAGCTCGCCTTTAAAGTAGCGAGTAAAGTTTCAGCAAACTACTCGCCGCCAAGGCGACTCGCCTTTAAAGTAGTAAGGAAACTTAAAACAAATTACACGCCGCCAAGGCGGCTCGCATTTAAAGGAGGGAGTAAAGTTTTAGCGAAACCGGTTTCAAAAAACTACTCCCCGATAAAGCGGCTCGCTAAAAAACTTTCCCGCATAAAAAAGTCAATCGCATTATTTGCACATGCTTCCTCAGGAATAAAAACAATGTCAAGTAGCACATATTTAACACTCTCCCTAATAAACAAATACAATTTCCTACCAAAAACAAATATTTCCAAACCGCTCTCTTCCTGTAACATTAATTGCAAAATTCCAAACAAAAAAGTTGTTTTAATATTTAGATCGCAGCCCAAAAAAAAAATCCCTGCTAAAAACATGAATTACAATTTAATTTGAAACACATTTTCAAAATGGTACCAGAAAAAAAAATAAGCCATTAAGTATGCAGGAATTCAAGCGAAACACGGACGATCGCATTATTTGCCTTATTGAAACGCCGTAAAATGAAATGCTTTTAAGAAACGAAATGAAGAAAAGGACACCAACAATGAATTTAAAAGATGTCGCCATAGCAACGCAATAAAACTTTAATAAAGTTTACAAATACCTTTGTGCTAAAGATGTACAGAAAATAAACAACGTTACAATGCACAAATGAGCAGGGATACTGCAGACACGTGTTTCGGCGTTACAAGGAACGCCTTTATCAATGCAAAAAAGTTGTGAGCTTATGGATGCACAGACATCCGACAAAAGCAACGGAAACAGAAGCGAACAGCTTAAAAAGCAAACATAGCGGATTACATGAACACCAATAAAAAATTCGGAGCCGAAAAAGATCCAATGGGAAAATAAAGAATGAACCGAAGCTTTCTACCAGGTACGAAATGGAAAGAAAGAATTCGATTGGTGACACGATAAGCCAAAAGGCTAACATAATAAAAAAACACCAGGTTAAACTGTTAACCGCAAGAACAAAAAAAGAGCAGAATGAAAGAAAGCGAATCGGTAAATGAAAAAAATAAAGACAAGTAGAAAATGGAAAATGCCAGCAAAATCAGAGGAATAAATTAGAAAGGGAAAAAGCAAAATTATACAAAAGGACGCCAAACAGCAGAAAAATAAGGAATAGCATTGAGATCGTTAACTAAGTCAGAACTATTTTTCAAAATATGGAAGGATTCCCAAAAATCAAGATCTGATGGGCTGGGGCATTTATGGACAATTTGAAAAGAGTTAAAATCGAAAGAATGATTCTTTTCCCAACAATGTTGCGCAATACTAGACTTATTCAATTGTTGCTTTTTCACATAATTCTGATGTTCCTTTAAGCGGAATTTCAAAGCACGTCGCGTTTGTCCGATATAAGAGAGATTGCAATTGCAATTAATTTTATAAATACCACAACTGTTAAGAGGATGAATGGGATCTTTAAGGGAAGAGAAACATAGTTTATTCGTAGGGGAGAATACCACTTGGAAATTGAAACGTTTGAGAATCTTAGCAACCTGATAACTCACAGCGGGAAAGAATGGCAAAACAACCAAATTCTTTCTAATGAAAGTTCTCTTAACAACAGTTGTTTCGGATTTGTTAGAAAGTTTTTTAAAAATGGAATCAATCAAAGTATGAGGATAGTTTCTATCCAGAGCCACAGCTTTAAGATAGTTGAGTTCTGCTTTAAGAAGTTCCGGTGAAGAACAAAGATTAATAGCACGCTGAACAAAAGAATTAAATGCAGCATATTTTTGACTAGGAGGGTGAGATGAAAGTCGATGAGGAGGTAACGAGACAGCAAAAGGTTTGCGATAAACGGTAGTTTCAAAGCCGAATTCTGTACGAGAAACTAAAACATCAAGAAAGGGAATGCAATTATCCTGTTCTTTCTCACAAGAGAATTGAATATGAGGATCTATAGCATTTAAAACGGATAAAACATCGTCATTATGGAACTGGTTATGGTTCATTAGAACAAAACAATCGTCAACATATCTAACGTAAAATTGAAACTGTAATTTTTGGAACAACTCAACCTCAAAATAATGCATATAAATATCACTAAGAATGGGGCTTAGTGGGTTACCCATAGCCAAACCATCTGTCATAGTGTAAAATTGTCCATTAAAAGCAAAAGAACATTGTTCAAGGCATGTACGGGTAAGGAAAATTAATTCCTCAATTTCCTTAGAGGCAAAATGAAATTCTGAAAGTCTCCTTTGAAGGCGTAACAATGCACCCTCGATAGGAACGTTAGTAAATAATGATTTAACATCAAAAGAAGCCATAAAAGAATCCTTAGGAACGAAATTATGAATTTTCTTAACAAAATCTACAGAATTTTTAACGGTAAATAAATTATGAATCCTAAGTGGAGAAAACACAGAGACTAAATATTTAGCAAGTTTATAAGAAGCAGTACCGATATTGGAAACAATCGGTCTAAAAGGGATACCAGTTTTATGTACCTTGGGTAAAGCATAAAATCTAGCACAATTAGCAATAGAGGGAATAACAGAGCGTTTAACACTTAAAGGAATAGACTGAACCGACTTAACCGCAGAAGAAATCGTTTTTAACTCTTTTTCGCTAGGATCTTTCGAAATTTCAAAATACGGACCAGAAGAAATCAAATCATTAGTTTTATCAACATAGATGATTTGTCGAGAACAACAATTTGACCGCCTTTGTCAGCTTTGGTAACAACCAGATCTGAATTCGAAATTAAATTCTTTACACTACGACTCACAGTATTAGCAAACCCAGGTTTAGAAATTTTAGAATTGAAGTCAACGTTAGAAGCAATCAGATGCCGAACACACTCTTTTTGAGTGGATGATAAGGCACTATGTTTAAAAGCCTGAATTCGGCTTTGAAACTACCGTTTATCGCAAACCTTTTGCTGTCTCGTTACCTCCTCATCGACTTTCATCTCACCCTCCTAGTCAAAAATATTCTGCATTTAATTCTTTTGTTCAGCGTGCTATTAATCTTTGTTCTTCACCGGAACTTCTTAAAGCTGAACTCAACTATCTTAAAGCTGTGGCTCTTGATAGAAACTATCCTCATACTTTGATTGATTCCATTTTTAAAAAACTTTCTAACAAATCCGAAACAACTGTTGTTAAGAGAACTTTCATTAGAAAGAATTTGGTTGTTTTGCCATTCTTTCCCTCTGTGAGTTATCAGGTTGCTAAGATTCTCAAACGTTTCAATTTCCAAGTGGTATTCTCCCCTACGAATAAACTATGTTTCTCTTCCCTTAAAGATCCCATTCATCCTCTTAACAGTTGTGGTATTTATAAAATTAATTGCAATTGCAATCTCTCTTATATTGGACAAACGCGACGTGCTTTGAAATTCCGCTTAAAGGAACATCAGAATTATGTGAAAAAGCAACAATTGAATAAGTCTAGTATTGCGCAACATTGTTGGGAAAAGAATCATTCTTTCGATTTTAATTCTTTTCAAATTGTCCAAAAATGCCCCAACCCATCAGATCTTGATTTTTGGGAATCCTTCCATATTTTGAAAAACAGTTCTGACTTAGTTAACGATCTCAATGCTATTCCTTATTTTTCTGCTGTTTGGCGTCCTTTTGTATAATTTTGCCTTTTCCCTTTCTAATTTATTCCTCTGATTTTGCTGCATTTTCCATTTTCTACTTGTTTTATTTTTCTTTTTGTTTTTTTCATTTATCGATTCGCTTTCTTTCATTCTGCTCTTTTTTTGTTCTTGCGGTTAACAGTTTAACCTGGTGTTTTTTTTTTTTTTTTTTTTTTATTATGTTAGCCTTTTGGCTTATCGTGTCGCCAATCGAATTCTTTCTTTCCATTTCGTACCTGGTAGAAAGCTTCGGTTCATTCTTTATTTTCCCATTGGTTCTTTTTTGGCTTCGAATTTTTTATTGGTGTTCATGTAATCCGCTATGTTTGCTTTTTAAGCTGTTCGCTTCTGTTTCCGTTGCTTTTGTCGGATGTCTGTGCATCCATAAGCTCACAACTTTTTTGCATTGATAAAGGCGTTCCTTGTAACGCCGAAACACGTGTCTGCAGTATCCCTGCTCATTTGTGCATTGTAACGTTGTTTATTTTCTGTAAAACTTTAATAGGTTTGATCAGGAAAGAGGTTTTCGAACTCAACATGTTCAAACGCTTGTAACTTTTTTTCTAGTGGAGGATAAAAGCTTGGTTCTTCGACTGTTAGTCGAATCAATTCTGGAGTTAAAAATATCGCTCTATCCAATGGCGTAAAAATCAAAAAACTGTGGAATAATTAGTTTATTTTTTATTGATGGTTTTAATGAACAAGTATTGCAAGAAATCGGGTGGAAGCCTTGCAAAAGGCAAGTTTAAAAATTGAATAACTCGTGCTGTGTTTAAGTTAGAGAATCGGAACAAACTGCATAGGACGGACAAAATTTTTCTGCTTCTTCTGATATATAACATTAATATGTGCAAGTAATTTTTAACCCCAGTATTCGGCGATTTATGAGAAAATTGCCTGAATTCGAATAAAAAACGAATCGCTTATCGAATCTTTTCAAACTATAGCCTAAAGTCTTTCTGGATAAATGGACTATTCAACACAAAAAGAATTTTTCAAATCGAACCAGTAGTTCCTGAGATTAGCGCGTTCAAACAAACAAACAAACAAACTCTACAGCTTTATATATTAGTAAAGATGTTCAAGAAATAAATCGTTTTTACATACATAAAATGAACTAGATAAGAGAAATGCTAATTAAAGTATCAATAGGGATCGTTTTTATTTTTCAATTTATGAATCGTTTTTCTTTTAAATGCATAATTCTTTAATGCTGTGCATCAGTTTTTAGAAAATTAGGGGCTCCTTAGGAAGATGAGGCCCCAGTCCCAGGCCTAGTTGGCCTGTGCCATAATCAGGCCTTGCTAAGGGGAAAGCGATCCGAGTGGCGAAAAACGCGAAGTTTCTTCTTCCAAATGAAAGAAAATGAAAGCTTCAACAAAAGTGTAAATAAAAAGGAAGAAAAAAAGATCATAAATTGGCGAAGCGAGGAGGAAATTATGGTCAACGTTTTCGCAGTTGTCAGGTCAATGACAAAGATTCACCGGAGCGTAAAATTATCAAAACCGACGATAATCTTCTGGGTGGTGCTAGTTAGATTCCTCTGGCATTCCAACCGTCTATTCTCGAGCACGTGAGCTCCAAAGAAATCAGGCAATTGACGCGCAAGAGAATTTTCTTGAACGGTTAGGAATGCGAAACATGTTGGTCACCAGTGGTATGTATTCTTACCCCAGATACTATTTATGTTCTGATGGAATTTAGCATACAAGGGGAATGTGTGTGTGTGTGTGTTATAAATTTTAGAACAAAGCACTTACTCTTACCCCGAAATATGCATGTGCTGACTTAGCAATTGTACAAACTTTTTTCAGATAAATTTCTAAAACAGTGACATTCAACTCGCAGCCGGCGGGTCGCTTGTGGCCAGCCATTCGGTTTAGTTTCTGTACTCTTTTCTTTCATAATTGCTGACATTTGCATAACCACTAGTGTGTCAGACGGAATGTAATGCGTTTCAGTGTAATAGCGACTTGCGGGAGAATTCTAAAAATTTGGGACACTTTCTGCGTCTGGCCATTTTTGAAAATACTTGTAGCATAGGCTAGTTTGTTTTCAATGCGTGTAGAATTCAGAAAAAAAAAACCCAAAACAAAAAGTAGGGGGCCCCAAAATAGGACTGACAGAGGTAAATCGGGCCCCGAATTAACCCCTCACAAAACAAAATCCTGGATTCGCCATTGTATTCCATGTTGCAATTGTATTACCCCTATTAGCAGAACTAAACCCTTTTAGGCTCCAGCAGCACTGCAGAGCAGGATCGAATACAGATCATTGTAATTTTCCAGTCACCCGCAATCATAACCTATTGTCAAGCCATTTAATGGAATTTATCCGGAAAATGTTTTCCCTGTTCTCACCCCTGCATTTCTGGAGAAAGGACATGATGGCAGTCCATCGAACAAAGAAACAGCAAATAAAATAAAAGTAAAAAGAATAACTCAATCTCCAACAAGGCTTTTAGCGACTGTGTATTGTTTGGGGTCGGCACGATGAACACGGCGATTGCGACGGTTCGTTAGGCACGATTATAATGACAATCAATCTCATGCGAGGGCAGCCAGCTAAAAGGCTTTTCACGACCAATTTTGGCCCTCCGAGGCTTTTGTCTGGTCGCCAAATGACGTGACAGGAATCAAGTCATTAGCACCCGATATAGTTCCGGTTTGATGTTTTTAAACATGGAGCTGTTAATGGGGTAAACAATGTTGAGTTTGGGGGGGGGGGGGATGTTTCATCCGATCGGGAAATTACTTCCGTCTACTAACGTACAAAAATATAGAAAAAACAAATTAAACTTCTAAGAGCGAATGCTAACATCTGCATAATGTAAATGGATTGCCCAAGACTCTATTAGGATAACTTAGCGCGTAAAGAGCGAGAAAGGGAGGGAGAGAGAGAAGAGAGGAGGAGACATTAAAAAATATATATTGAAACAAATTGTAGAAAAGAGCAAAGGCGAACTTAAAAAAAAAATGCTTTGGGAAAGGACTACGCGTATACTATTACTAAAAAGAATCCTAAAAAAAGTCATCTAGTTTAAACGGTTCAAAGTTGAACAAAAAATTGTTCGAAATGAAATTTACAACACGAAAATAAGATGTTTTTGTGATCGTGCTCGTTTTACTGTATTGATTTTCCCGAAATTCTAATTACTAAAACTCTATTTTTTAGGGAATTTCGTTGTTTTGAAGAAAATTTAGGAGTATCATTAAAAAGTTCGGGAAAAGGTGCAAAAATTCCGGGAGTGTCTCAGACTCTCAGACAAAATTAGGAGAGTTGGCAGCTGTGTTAACATAGGAGCTCTCAAAATTTTATGCAGTAGAGCACGATAAGGTCAACCAGATGATCAAACTTTTAAAATTAATACTTTTAAACAAATAAGGTATCATTTTAAAGGTGAAGAGTTTTATATTTTAAAATATGTGTTTAAAATTTGATAGCTTTAGTGTGAAAAAAGTTACAAGATGTTAAACTAAAGGTCAAAATCTTGAGCATTTTCAAACCATGTTTGGATACTCTCAAAGAAGCTCTGTTTTTCCCCAAAATGCAAACTAATATTGTGAATTACGATGAATAACCATGTAAATATACAATACACAGCAGGTAATGTTGAAAAAATGGGTAAAAAAATAAAAAACTGTTTTACGTCTGACACCAAAATGAGCAAATTTTTACGCTGCGCCAATAACTTTAAAGCAACACACACATATTTTTGTATAAAAAGCAAGATTTTCAATCTCATGGATGTAGCCCCCCTCCCTCCCCCTATTTTAATTTTATAAATATGGAATAATTCTCATTAAAATCTTGGTGTCAGACTTGAAAAAAATTACGTCCGACACCATTTACGTCCGACACTTTTACAATTCTTAAACTACACTTGTTTTTAACTATGATTCTCCAGAATTTACCTTTGATTACAATTTTAAAATGGAACATGAATAAAAAAGTACTTTTGAAGAATTCACTGTATGTGCATATACTTGTGAATTTCCTTAGAAAAAAAAATGCAAATTTTGTTTTTTGTATGATCTTTTATTTTTTTTTCTTTCACACAGAACACTTTTACATTAAAACAATTTAGACTCATAAGAATTCATTTATGGGTTGACATCAGGGCTCAAAGTCAAGTTTTGGATTATAATCCAGACCACGGTTACACCATGACACTTCTTCCTTTGGATGCCACTGTGAGTCAGTTTCGATTTCAAATTCAAAAATCACAGTAAAATTAAAAAAAAAAAAAAAATGGTCTGTGAAAGCTAAAAACGAATTACTTTTTTTTTTTGAGATTTGAGAGAGTTGATTATTTTTTTCCTTCAAATAGTAAGATATGACAAAAACTTTGAAACCAGCTTTTTTACGTAAAAATGTTGTAGAATCCAAAACCAAATTTGTAAAATTAACAAATAATAACAAGTTTAAATTTTCATAAAAAATTGTTTTAGACCCTTATGAAGCTATGGTTGAGATAAGTAAATGCATAATTCAGTGATATAAAATGCGTAAATATTTTTTTAATTAAAACTTTTCCTCCAAAAATTGTTACGGATTCTACAATTATAATTTTCTCATTTTTAGTTTTAAGAGAACACAATTTTTGATTAAAAATATTAGCTGCTCTATAGATGCGTATTTATCTATCCCAAGTACCAGTTTTGGCATAAAATTAATTCAACTACTAAGTAAAATTCAATGTTGAGTCCATAACGATTTAAATTGTATTTTTAGGGGACAGTTAAAATTATATATATATTTTTATATATTTATTTGAGTATATTATTGGTATATATTTGAGTATACTTATTTGAGTATAATATATATTTGAGTTTCTCCTTATATTTCAGACCAATAGTACATTTCGAACAAAATTTTAGAAATTGATAATGAGGGAGATGTCGCCGTTGTGTTGTCATAAGTGTATGTAACATACTGTTATCACTGTCACAAATAAGTCCTGAGAGGTGAATAAATGAAGTGAATGGGGGCGCCACTGTAAGATCGCAAGCACGACCACAAGTCCATTGTACTATCCCCTATATAGCACTCTTAACAGTTCCTGATAGCCGAAATGAAGCTTAGCAGTTGTCTCACAGTTATTCTTGAGGCCCTTGAGGGATCCAAACAGTGGTACCCCAAATATTGAAATCTGAGCATAAGAAAAATCAATCACACAGCATGTGTTTTGAACTTTCTTTTGCCTCTAGGCAGCCTCTATAAGCTGGATTTTCAGTGACGTGACACTCATCAAGTTCAAGTGTATATTAAGAGAACAGTGTACGGTAAGCAGCTCAATGGACATTTTGATTTATTTTCTACTCCGGCCAAGTAGTTCTTTGGATCTCAACCAAGGGTGCTGTTGATTAAGTTTTAGCAACGCCTCCTAAATACTAAATGCCTACTACTTTCTGGTTTTTAGCACAGAGCAAAATTTCTCCCCTGGTTCACAACGCACTAATATCTATGGGAGTTCTTTGACACAAGAGAAATTAACGATTGGTTGATTTCAAAGTTTAAATTAAAAAACTAGCCAAGAAAAAAATTTAATTCGAGCATTGTTTGGTTAATCACCATAACAACAGCATCATTGGATTGCTGCAAGGTGGCGCTCAAAGTGGAACCAATGTCTCCTGTAGCGAAGCAAATGTAGTAGGCACTTAGTAGTTAGGAGGCGTTGGTTTTAGCTTGTACCGGAGCTATCTATCATACATATCATTTATAAGCAGGTTTTTTACAGTATTCATGGCTAGATTATAGGGCAAACTAAGAACAGGCTCAGGTCCCACAAATGGGTCCTGAGAGGTAGTCCCTCATCAGGGTTCATTGCACGTTTTCTGGTGGAGACATTAAAAATTTTCCATATCCCGATGAAAGCAGTCTTATTGCTCTTTGAAATAGACCCCCAAGTTCTCACTGAAGCTTTCAAGATGAACATCAAGGCTCAAGAACACCTAGAGACATCTTAAAGCCCATTTTGCTGTAATTTTTAACCAGTCTAAGTGAGTTCAATATAGTTCTCAGTTAGTTATGACTTCCAATGAAGGACTACTTAAACTGATCCATGATTCATATCTCATTATCATTGGCCCTCAGAAGCTCAGAAACTCTTGACACTGAACTTTTTTATTCAATGAAAACGCTAGATTAAATTTCTGTTTTGAAAAGCTTCGGATACAAATGTCATAGGCATTGAAGCAGATTAATTGGCCAACGTTGACACAAATTGATTCACGAATCCCAGATTTCTGTACAAAAGTGGTAATTATTATCAGTTTCAAGGTACTGTCAGCCCTGCTTAACCGGGTAACGGATAAATGAATATCGCCCTTATACAAATAAAACTTCCAGGAACCGAAAGTTCCCCATGCTGTGGATGCAATGTTAAAGATCCCCACTTAAACGACTAATATTTCTTGGAACCGACAGCATTCGTTTAAGCAGGGATGACAGTATCAAATGGCTCCCATATAATCAGGGTTTTGAACTCAATTTTTTTGGAAAAAAAAATGAAAGAGTTTTGACGGACTACTTACACTTGGCAAGTTAAGGATATTTTTGACAGTTGAGGGTATTAAAAAGATGCAAAGTACGTTTTCTACCAAAACAGGTGTTTAAAAATAGATTTCTTCACTAAAAAAGTTCAAAAAGAGACCCTAATACAATAATTTATCAGTAGCTTTCAAATGGTAGTTGAAGTTCTAATCAACTGCTGTTGCGATGCGAATGAGGCATTTTAAGTTCAATAACCAAAACTCTCTTTAAGTGATATTTATAGACCCCTATTTTAATCTAATGTGGGTGCTTCTGAGGAGAGAATCAAGGCAATGGCTTAAATAGCACCCCTGCGAGAGGGGTTTCAATCTCAAAAAATAGCTCTGTGAGTAACACAGGAAAAAATTTCATAGTGAAAGTTCGTTTCCTGAAACTCAGCGTAAACCTTTGGTGGTAAATCACTACTTTGATTACAATGTGAAAAGACAGAAATAATGTTTCTTTCATTAGAAAAGCAAGAAAATTGATATGTCTTGGATAACTAATAGAGAAAGAGATTGTAGTCTTAAACCAAACGAAATGGAGTTTTGAAAGACAAAACGCAAGAGTTGAAGGGCTCCCTCCCCTTCAATCATTAGAGGAGTTTTGAAGGAGCATACAAACCCTGGCAACGTTGTTCTTCCCAGGGGTGATTGTGAGTTCATAAAAGAATACCTGAAAGTTTTAAAGAAAAAGTGGAGGGGGGGGGAGGGGTAAACCAAGGCCCCTATTACTTATGCACACCTAATTTTATAATTAGACATACATAATAATTAATTTACTTACATAAACTAACACATTACATATAACACATTACATATGCATTTAATTAAATTGTAAATGAGTAATAAAGTTACTTTTGAGCTGGTGATGAGCAATTATCTCCAAAAAAATATTTTAAGGAGAAAGCAAAAGTATAACAGAATTACTGTTTGTTGTGTGAAAGCATTTATAAAGTAATGAAAGTTTCATTTGTTACATTTTGCTGCATTTCATTTATTTATCTCCTAACTAAGGGTAATAAGCATCAAAAGTTCAAATGTGAGAAAAAAATTGATTCTCATATCGGATGCAAATAAAATAATTTAGTAAGGTAAAAAAAAATTAGAATTTTCGTCTTAACATTTCTATTTGATGAATATTATTAATAATTATCGGTATAATCATCGAACATTCGTAAAAGAAAAACAATTCCGGAGGTGGGAAGATAAAAGCATAATTAAAAATATTCTATTTCCGGTGTTTTCGAACATGAAAATACCAGAATCGATCATGAAAATACCGGAAATCCGGTAAAATACTGGAACACAATCACCCCTGGTTCTTCCTCACAGTGAACTCAGTATCTTAAGGCCAATATTTTTTATGGTAGTCTGCTTAAGTGCTGCTAAAGAATGTGCACTCCCCTCCCCCTCCCCAAAAAAGACTTGTTGATAATCATATGAGTGATTCCATACCAACTCACTGAATGGGGGTCGCAAGACCGACTCTGATTTTCCTTTAATTTGGCACACATGTTGATCATATAGAGGCATGGAAAAGTCCAAATTGTTAGGTTCCTGCTCCACTTATTTTCTGAGATACATGCCCTCAAATTTTGTCCGCCACGTCAAAATACTAAAAAAGTAATGTTATTTAATCATTTTTTATAAAAAATCGTACTCATGCAAAATAAAAGTGTTAGATATCTATGGAAACAAGTTACTCCAGGCATTCAGAAAAAAAATACTAGAATGTTCATAATGAAAATTGCTAAGGTACAGGGCTCTCTGAAGTTGTAATCACAAAAACTCGATTTTGCCGATTTCGCTAAAATTGAGGAATTTATTCCAAAAAAAGGAAGACCTAACCAAAGGTTTACTCACTTTCTGGTAGTGTACAGATGTTTACTATAAATGGTTACACAATGCATAACTTGGATTTCTCACTCCTTCTCGGAAATATTTAAGCTTAAAGATAAGCCATAAGGCAAAAACATGCGTTTTTGGCCATCTTGGCAGCCATTTTTCTCAAAAAGGGGGAGCAGTAGAAACTTTAATTTTTTTTAAACAAGCCACTGATATGTTAGCTATTCACAGGAAAAGAGTTTACTTTTGGTTATTTCTTCCATTAAGAGATATCCTGCTGACAGTATATGCATGTTTTTCGCGATGACCATATGCTTTTGTTCCCCCTCGCATGGACTTAAAATTAATTAAACCAAAAAATAATGATATATTTATTAATAACTGTATTATCTACCCAATATGTCATGAAATTTAATTTATTAAATCATTGAACACTAAATTAGATAATTGATGAAAACAAGAAATAGTATTTCTCTGATGCCTGAGCATTATGCATTCAAAATTATAAAGGACTAAATACTTTCTTGATAAATTAATTAACATAAAGGAGCTCTAAATATTTATATTATAAGCAATACCCAATATTGTGATTGGGATATTCCTGTTTTTAATTGCAGAATTTCTTGAATATCACATGAATATCAGGAAAAGAAATGAGGTCTTTTCGTTTGATGTAGGATATTTTATGACAAATTTCATTTGATTGGCTACTAACTGAGCATGGTGATAAAGAGCTATTAATTTCAGCATTGAATTCTATTTTACCTTATTAACAGTTAAATACTTACAAAATAATTAAATAAATAGTTTAATATAAAGCCATGCTTGAAGAATTAAAATTAGTGCAACTAATTTATTCCCATACTGATCTTTACAAAACTGACATGTGTTGAGCACTGATAAGAACTGACAAGAATAAGTTTACTCACTAAAATACTAGTTCACATATACTATAAAGCATACATTCTATTTTCTACAAAATAATACTGCAACAAAGTACAAGGGTATAAAGGGGTAAGTACTAAAGAAATTCTGGAAAAATCAATTAAAATAAAGGAGCTTCGAATATTTATCTCATAAACAATACCCAATCTTGTGATTGGGATGTTCCTGATTGATGGCTATAAACAGGAGGATATCCTTGTTCTTTGTTGCAGTATTATTTTGTAGAAAATATAATGCATGCTTTATAGTATCTGTGAACTAGTATTTTAGTGAGTAAACTTATTCTTGTCAGTTCTTATCAGTGCTCAACACATGTCAATTTTGTAAAGATCAGTATGGGAATAAATTAGTTGCACTAATTTACTTCTTCAAGCATGGCTTTATATTAAATTATTTTGTAAATATTTAACTGTTAATAAGGTAAAATGGAATTCGATGCTGAAATTAATAGCTATTTATCACCATGCTCAGTTAGTAGCCCATCAAATGAAATTTGTCTTAAAATATCCTACATCAAACGAAAAAACCTCATTTATTTTCCTGATATTCATGTGATATTCAAGAAATTCTGCAATTAAAAACAGGAGTATCCCAATCACAAGATTGGGTATTGCTTATAATATAAATATTTAGAGCTCCTTTATGTTAATTGATTTCTCAAGAAAGTACTTAGTGCTTTATAATTATGAATGCATAATGCTCAGGCATCAGAGAAATACTATTTCTTGTTTTCATCAATTATCTAATTTAGTGTTCAATGATTTAATAAATTAAATTTCATGACATATTGGGTAGATAATACAGCTATTAATAAATATATCGTTATTTTTTGGTTTAATTAACTTTAGGTCCATGAGAGGGGGAACAAAAGCATATGGTCGTCGCAAAAAACATGCATATACTGTCAGTAGGATATCTCTTAATGGAAGAAATAACCAAAAGTAAACTCTTTTCCTGTGAATAGCTAACATGTCAGTGGCTTGTTTTAAAAAAAAATTAAAGTTTTTAGTGCTCCCCCTTATGAGAAAAATGGCTGCCAAGATGGTCAAAAACGCATGT
>JAXGGA010021534.1:0-16425 GCA_038373865.1 Uloborus plumipes | reverse complement strand
CTTGTGTTAACCATATACTAAAAGGAGTGCAGTATTTTGAAAATGGTGACAAAACAAAAAACAGCATTTTTTAAAAATTGTGTTACAATATGCGTGGTGTTATTTAATAACCTTGTTTATGTATCCTCAAAAAAAAAAAAAAAAAAACAGAAGGACAACATCTATGCGACAATGATGACTTACCATCACATTGCCAGAACGATGTTGGACTGGTGGTTAACTTAATTCTCAATCTTGATGAGTTTGTGGTTATTTTATATATTCTTCATCGTTGTACGTGCAATGTTTTTGAATATATAGGGACATTCCGCGAAAACACCAGCATCTTGTCCAACACGTGAAGCTCATATATTTTATTAAAAAGCACTAAATTTAAAGGTAATGAACAAAGTTTTCTGCTTAATAAATTCCACATCAGCTTGTAATTTCTTATTCAACAAAATTTCGTTCCTTACCCTTTGAAATCATTACCTTTTAATGAGATATACGAGTGTCACGCGCGGGACAAGATCGCGGCTATTTCATGGAATCGTCCTATAGCGTTTCGAAAACAAATAATTTGTATTTATATATTGTACATCGATAGCCTGGCAGTATTCAACAGTAAGTTAACTAACTCCCAACTTTGCACCCTTTTAAAACCTTTGCCTTCAATTGACGAGTTGAACCGCACCGTCGCTGCTGACTCTCGCCACTGTGCTAAATTCATTTCAATTTCCAATTTGCTGACACTCTCGGCTTCAATGAGATAACATCTGCCTAAAGCTAGGTAACTCTTGTCCAGACATAATTGCATGAAAAGGACGAAGCTGCAGTCTCTGAATGGCATAGCTGGCCTGTTGGTGTATGGCAAGTTGTTTAGTCTCAGCCCTGGCTTCAGGGCAGTAAAGTGCTTCTCTGGAAAGTTGACCTTGACAATGTTTCCCTCTTTTCGGGTTATAGAAAAGTGTAATCGCCGCGGATTTGAGTTAAAATATTTCTTTAAAGCTACAACAAAAGTAACCTAACTCAATTTAGTGCCAATTACTCTTTCCTATGAACCGAAAAAGAGGAGAAATATGTCTGGTTCGAAGGTCAAATTACTAGAAAAACAGTTTTCACTCTCGTACCTACCACAACACGTGGTTTAACCAGTTTAATGGGGATTCTGTTATTTTAATCCAGACCAGAAGCCAAGTAAATCCCTGGTCGGTAGTATTTATTTACTTGGAGGACTAGGTGACCACGAGCATTTTTAACGTCCCCCTAGCCACCATTAGTGAAGACGGTAGATCTTTGATCGGCTAGGATCGAACCCAAGACTTTCCAGCCCCGAGTGAGACTTCTTACCAATTGGGCCACCACGGCCCACTAGAGGAACACTATATCTTACTGAAGCAAATACACCAACAGTTTCGCCATGACATCCTGAGACTGCAGTTTCGTCCTTAGTCTGAACTCATCAATCAGGTGTAGCCCATAACAAAGCTGGAGCCAGGTATCCTCTTATTGCAGATAAGATAACTTCCAGCTCGGTTATGGGCTATTCCTGACTGATAAGTCCAGATTAAGGACGAAACTGCAGTCTCAGGATGTCATGACCAAGCTGTGGGCGTATTTGCTTCAGTAAGATAGTGTTCCTCCAGTGGGCCGCGGTGGCCCAATTGGTAAGAAGTACCACTGGGGCTGGAAAGTCTTGGGTTCGATCCTAGCCGATCAAAGATCTACCGTCTTCACTAATGGTGGCTAGGGGATGCTTTAAATGATCGTGGTCACAAAGTTCTCAAAGTGAATCAATACTACTGGACCAAGGATTTACTCTGCTTCTGGTCTGGATTAAAAGAACAGAGGCCCCCATCCAACTGGTTCCAAACCACGTGTAGTGGTAGGTACGGGGGAACCTGGAATGAAAAGTGCTGATCTAGTAAATTGACCTCCGACGCAGAGAGTGTCTCCTCTTTTTCGAGCTGTGGCGTGTATTTGCTTCAGTTCTGACTTGCTCTGGCTTATGGGCGGTAATTCATAGCACTATAACTTGTTCATTGTCTTCATTCCAGGAATTTGAGCGCCGCCGATACTTCTGCCCCGAAGACACGGCCCATTTGTCCTTCGATTTCCACTGTGTGAGTGCGGCAGATCTTTCGCTGGCGGTGCGCAAGAAGACTGCCCACTACAGTATCTGTGGAAAGCCCCTGCCAGACGTCGCCCGGGCGTCAAGGGCGACGGCCGCCTACGCCTTACCCTGCCTGGCCGTCTTCTACGTCCTCATGAGCTGCTCTTTCCAGTTCGCCCTGCAAGAGAAGAGGGTGGAGAATTGCAAGAAATGGCAATGAGGCCTGCGACGACAGAAAGGACTTTTTGTACGGAAATGTTTCTGCATTTGGACGCGTCAAAACTTTAAACGCGGGGAAGACATCCTCCGAATGATTTACCAAAAATATTTTATGTCGCACTGATCGGTTTTCGAGATGCGAATTTTTTTTTTTACAAGCGACAGTTTCAGTTTAAAAAGTTGTTTTTCAATGATTACCTTCAGTGTCCCCCCCCCCCCCTCAAAATTTTCACTTCCTCATTCTTCTGTAGCAAAAGTTACGAAATTGTTGCATGGCAATATGTGCTTTTGTGCAGCGAGGCGATTTGAAAATTGTCGATGCTCCCAAAAAACCTTCTTTTGGAATTTTAAGCTGGAAATTGAAAGTAATGGTTTTTTTGGTTACTATTTCCAATCGGCCCCTATCTTAGTTCTTAATGATCTCTCAAGGAAAAGGAAATGTATTACGTCTGAAAGTCAATCGTCTTTTTCGTCACCCCCCCCCCCCCCAAATAGAGAGCTTTTGTAGCCTTTTCCCTTTTATCCGTAAACGGAAATCGCGCAGAGTAATATCACTTCATCTTCGAGCGCAATTCAACTCCACACAAGCCAGTAATTGTTGAGATAGACATTCAAAGAGTTCCTACTAAAGTTGAGGAAACTTATCTGCTTTCGAGAACGACACTCAAGTAAGCACACTTTGTTTCATAAACGTTTCAAAATGGTTGTTAACGTTATCTTTACCATTTCTAAATGTTATGCATTGTCTTAAAATTGTTGTTCACGTATCTAAACGTTAACAACCATTTTAACACGTTTTTGATGTTTTAAAACATCTAAGAAACTTCTAAAAGCTACGTGTGTTACTTGGGACACAGCTTGAGTAAAAATACGACTCTGCGTAGTTAATGTGAAGGAATGAGTGTTTGCTCGGCTTCGGAGGACAGTTTCTGATGCGTTCGAAATAAACGCAGGTGGATGAAAGAGCAGCTACTTTGTACCTCTTCTTTTTTGTTCAATAAATGTTTATTTACATGTATTTGATTAATACTTTTATTTTTCAAAAGAATGTATTTGTATATAACGGAATTACTGTGGACACTGTTCACCATTGATTTCCGGACTCGGTTGGTTCCATTAGGTTTCCTGGCACACTAGCCTTCAATTTTTTAATGCTCAATTTAACTGTAGAAAGACACACAAAAATTGAGATTCATTTACAGTAACTATTTTTATTGCAACAACACAGAATATTACACGGTACTTCAGTCTTGTCGTGATTGACGTTTATTACATCCATTAGTGTAAAGACACAATATTAAACATCAATGAAAAGTAAAATATTTTTATGCAAGTAATTATGGTATTGATAAACGCAGTTTTATTTTTTCATTGACATAAAGAAATACTTTGCATAATGTGCACTGGAACGTGGTCATCACTTGAATTTTTTCAAAGCAAAAAACTCACACCGTCCTCAATTTTTTTTACAAATACTGGGTAATGCCATCAGAAACAGAAAAATTTGCTGTCTGCATTTTCCTGGGGGTGGTAATCTAAGTCTTCCCCTTTTTTTTTCCGAAGGCACCTTTGAGATTGTTATTAGACCTTGTGTTACCCTTCATTTGTATTCTAGAAGAGGTATTTTATTCCCTCTGGTAAAGTAGCAAATATAAGAGTTCACCATTGCAATTTTCATAATACCGAAAAAAAGACGATGCCACCACTTTTTGGCCTTTCTATTCCCATCATATAGTGATTTCAGCATGCCACTTTTATCCAAGCCTTCCACATGACCATATGACTGTCATTACCTCTCCCTAGAGTACTATTGTACTACTTATATTGTAGAGTATTGTATTGTAGAGTATTGTATCGGCAGGCAATGTTTTACGTTCGAAAGTTGATGCACATGTTCCATAACATGAGTTACATATAGGGATAGTTGATGTACAATCAACTCTCCAGAAGAGTTTCTCTTTTCTTCCAAATTCTTTTTGGTGTCATTTCTTCACTTTCAGTGGCACTTGAATCGCTTTCAGCGTCTAAAATTTTATGAATGTTTGTCGCATTTAAACTTTGATTATTTGTTTGATATTGTTCTGGTGAATCTTTGCCAGAACTAACTGTCCTCTTCTTATGCCTCAACATCAGATGGTAATTCATTCCAGATAATTTTAATTTCTTCCGACGTCAAGCCTTTTCTTCGTCTATACAATATTCTAAAAAAAGAAAAAAAAAAAAAGAAAAAAAAAAAAGAAAAAAAAAAAATAGAAATTTAAAATATTTCGTAAAAGGGAGAAAGACTCTAAAATTTTGTAAATACTCAATAACAAAACAAAAAATCATTAAGAAATGCAATACTTGAGGATAATTGAATGTGTTAAAAATGAAGTACATTAAAATCAATAAAAATCCATTTCAAGGAAAAAAAAAAACTAAATTTTTACGAGGACCTTTATAACCCAACGGGACTTCAAAGTCCCAAAAGAACAATAACAGGTCGTGTTAGAAAATTTTTATTGTGAATTGGTTATATTTTGAATTAAAAGTATAAGAAAGTTTGTAAAGAATAGGTATAAAAAAAAAAACTTACCAATCATTATTCTGTTATTTGACGTTTTTAAAAGCACAAATGCGCAGGAATACTACAGACACGTGTTCCGGCGTTACACGGAACGTCTTTTGGAAAAGGCGTTCCTTATAACGCCGAAACACGTGTCTGCAGTATTCCTGCACATTTGTGCTTTTAACAACGTTGTATTTATGCTTTTTTTTAGACACAAATGCACTTAAAATACACAGGCACCTACATCGTGACATACTTAGAAGAACACCTTACTAAGGAAGAGATTTGTCTCAATTAGAATTAATATGCATGTGAACTGCCTTAAAATTCACATTCAAGAGCTACAGGCAAAAGTTGTCCAAAAATCAACAAATATTTATTTAAATGCCAAAAGTATTAACTAACCTGAACGCAAACGGTTGATCATTGTGACCCGAATTCTGGCTTAAAGTTGCGACACTCACTCCATTTCGTTCTAAAACAAGTTCCTGATTAGGGCCGGTATTAGGGAGAGAATATTTTCTGGCTCCCCTTCCAAACCCCCCACGCAGAGAAGTGACAAAATCACACATTGCCTATAAAAACAACATCGTTCTTCGTAGCAAAAATTCACGTAATCCGTGATGTCTGCACACAATAAGCATTACATTATACATACGCACACTTATGTAACGATGAAATGTAAAAACTTATACTTACCAGGGGGAATACTACAGCGACTGGCGCAGTACGCTTCGAGGCACTTTCAACGAGAACCGATGCAATAATATTCGATTTTTTTTAAAACCACTTAGCTAGCTTTTAACTTGACTCAGTATTACACTGGTTATTCGCAGTCTAGGTCATCCTTTTGAATTTTTTATGCCAAATTTCAGTCTTTGAAATTCGCCAGGTGAGGGTGACATTGTTGATATGACACGTCAAAAAGCATATTTTTAAACTAGCCGGGTACCCAGCCCTGCCCGGGTTTCTGTGGGTGTAGGGAGGTTTAGTGAAACTCATTCATAAATTTCCCAACACTAAAGTACATATCTATAAACATAATGGCTACTTCTGTAAACAATGGCTATGTTATGGATAAACTATAAAAAAAATAAGGCAAGCTAAAAAAAATAGCAAGCTACAAATAATGTTTGAGTAAATAGGAAATGTTATAAGCTTGGTATATTAAAATAAATATATACTAGGTGACCCGTGCGGAATTCCGCAAAAAAAAAAAAAAAACAAAAAAAAAAAATGTAAAATCTTGTACGTTTGCACGACATCGCCATCAACTGCCGTCGTTCTGACAACTTTTCAAAGAGATCAAAGACACGTTCACTTTTACAACTACTACAAAAGTGATACCCTATATTAAAATCAAATACCCAAGGCTACTACTAAACTAAATACTAACGTTATCGCAAAACTACCATAGTATTTTGAAACAATAAAAGTTACAATTAAGGTTTACCGAGCTAAGCCTTGGCTTGAAATGTCGCATTTAAAATTGATTTGAACAATAATGGTAACGATTTTAACGTTTGAGCAAAAAATTTAACTTTTTCAAACTTCAATCGCTTATAAGTCGCTTAAACGTGGATTTTCGAGATTCTCGTTACGCGGCGCTAGCGGAGAAACGTTCTAAAGAACGCATTTTTTTTAATCTTTCGAATGAAATCAAAATGGAGACGATACGACAATTATTTCGCTAGATAGAGTCAATTTTGTGCCAAAAAATTGAAGTTCGAATAAAAAACGAACCGACACTTTTTAGAGGGTGGGTCTAATTTTCGTCAATAGCCCGCGGGATGAGCTTCAAAATCATAAATTTTCATGCAATTCGATAAAGAAATGAGCGAGTTTCGACCGGGTATAGGATTCGGCTTAGAGAAATAATATATGGAGATTTACAGTATCAATCGCACTGAAATTAACCATTTCCAATTATTGCTCGTTAAATAAATCCCATTATTAGTTTCTATCCTCGTGACAACATTGGTGAGGTGAAAATATCTTAGGTACCTAATTTAGAAATTTTTTTGACTATAAACACTTTCTATTCTCTAACTATTGCCAAAATTAATTTTTTTTTTTATTTCACCCGTTAGCGATTGTTGGCTCAGATAAATATAAAAACCCTTAGAAGGCAATAAATTCCATACTTACTCCAGAGAAGCCTTGGTTCAAAATTTTCAATAAGATTACAATCAATATTGTTGCTGCATGGCACCAAATTTTTGCAACAATGGGTTGAAAATTTAATCATTTAATGAGGAAATGACATAAAATTAACTGTTTTCCATAATAACTTTTTTAAACTAAGCTTTTTAGAAATAAATTATAGCTTATCCTGCTCCCTGTTACTGCAGCTATCTACGGTGAAAAAATGGTTAAAATCGGTTCAGTAGTTTGGAAGATTATCCCGGAAATACGTTTTCAAAAGTAGTCTTTTATGTATATAGACTAGCCGGGTACCCTGCGCTGCCCGGGTTTCTGCCGGGTATGGCGTTTTAGTGACACTCGTTCATGAATTTTTCAACAATAAAGTGCATATCTATATACACAATGGCTACTTCTGTAAACAATGTAGTCCGTGGAGTTAGTGCAAACATATTTCACTTCCAGATACCAGTCTGAAATTTTATGTGGGGCTTAAATTCACATAGGAGGACAAAAAAATGCCGGGAGACACTTGATCGGAGGTCAAGGTCATTCCGTGATGACGTCATCAAAATAACCGCTTTTACAGGTAAATACGTTCGTTTAACTGCCCAAAACTCCATTATAGATTGAAATATTGCAAAACTCAAACGTATCATCTGAAAGCTCTTTAAAAGAGCTATTTAGAAAGATTTAATTTTTCTTTCTGAGGTCAAGTTCTCACCTGTAATGACGTCATCAAAATGGCCGCTTTTACAGGTAAATACGTTCGTTTAACTCCTCCTAAAACTCCATCATATATTTAAATATTTCAAAACTCAACTATATCATCTGAAAGCGCTTTAAAAGATCTATTTATAAAGATATAATTTTTCTTTCTGAGGTCAAGGGTTCACCTGTGATGACGTCATCAAAATGGTCTCTTTTGCAGGTAAATACGTTCGTTTAACTGCTTAAAACTCCATCATAGATTCAAATATTGCAAAACTCAAATACATCATTTGAAAACTCCTTAAAAGAGCTATTTAGCAAGATTTATTTTTTCTTTCTAAGGTCAAGGGCCCACCTGTGATGACGTCATCAAAGTGGCCGCTTTTACAGGTAAATACGTTTGTTTAACTCCCTCTAAAACTCCATCATAGACTTAAATATTGCAAAACTCAAATGCATCATCTGAAAGCTCTTTAAAAGAGCTATCTAGAAAAATTTACTTTTTCTTTCTAAAGTCAAGGCCCCACCTGTAATGACGTCACCAAAATGGCCGCTTTTACAGGTAAATACGTTTGTTTAACTCCCCCTAAAACTCCATCATAGATTCAAATATTACAAAACTCAAATATATCATCTGAAAGTTCTTTAAAAGAGCTATTTAGAAATTTTTAATTTTTCTTTCTAAGGTCAAGGGCCCACCTGTGATGACGTCATCAAAATGGCCGCTTTTACAGGTAAATACGTTTGTTTAACTCCCCCTAAAACTCCATCATAGATTCAAATATTACAAAATTCAAATATATCAACTAAAAGCTCTTTAAAAGAGATATCTAGAAAGATTTAATTTTTCTTTCTAATTTTAAGGGCCCACCTGTGATGACGTCATCAAAATGGCCGCTTTTACAGGTAAATACGTTTGTTTAACTCCCCCTAAAACTCCATCATAGATTCAATTATTGCAAAGTTCAAATATATCATCTGAAAGCTCTTTAAAAGAGCTATTTAGAAAGATTTAATTTTTCTTTCTGAGGTCAAGGTCCCACCATTAATGACGTCATCAAAATGGACTCAAATGACGTCATCACAGGTGGGCCCTTGACCTTAGAAAGAAAAATTAAATCTTTCTAGATAGCTCTTTTAAAGAGCTTTTGGATAATATATTTGAGTTTTGCAATATTTGAATCTATGATGGAGTTTTAGGGGGAGTTATACAAACGTATTTACCAGTAAAAGTGCCCATTTTGATGACGTCAGTACAGGTGGGACCTTGACCTCAGAAAGAAAAATTAAATCTTTCTAAATAGCTCTTTTAAAGAGCTTTCAGATGATATATTTGAGTTTTGCAATATTTGAATCTATGATGGAGTTTTAAGCAGTTAAACGAACGTATTTACTTGTAAAAGCGGCCATTTTGATGACGTCATCACAGGTGAGCCCTTGACCTCAGAAAGAAAAATTAAATCTTTATAAATAGATCTTTTAAAGCGCTTTCAGATGATATAGTTGAGTTTTGAAATATTTAAATCTACGATGGAGTTTAAGGGGGAGTTAAACAAACGTATTTACCTGTAAAAGCGGCCATTTTGATGACGTCATTACAGGTGGTTCCTTGACCTCAGAAAGAAAAATTAAATATCTCTAAATAGCTCTTTTAAACAGCTTTCAGATGATACATTTGAGTTTTGCAATATTTTAATCTATGATGGAGTTTTAAGCAATTAAACGAACGTATTACCTGTAAAAGCGGCCATCTTGATGACGTCATCACGGGAGTTCATGACCCCTGATCAAGTGTCTCCCGGCGGTTTTTTCTTCTTATATATGTACCTAAACTCTGTACCAAATTTCACACTGGTATCCGGAAGTGAAATATTTCGGCTGTTTTTGTCGCTAACTCCACAGACTAATGGTAATTTTTCTGTCTGGACAAACCAAAAAACTGTATTACACACCGTAAATAAAAATGCAAGTTATAAATAATGTTTAGGTAAATCGGAAATGTTATAAGCTTGGTACAGAGTGCGGCGGAGAAACTTGCAGACTTGAAAAGTCAACTAAGGGAAAAGTACTTCATGTATCAGTTTACTACTTTTTATAAGATATGGTACCCATTCTGAATTTTTATATTAGTTAGATTTAAAAACTACATCGAGAAGAATGGCGGCCCCTGTTAATGATGCACTCATCTACCCTAGATTTGAAGTTTTGTTGTACTCTTTCGAGCATATCGATTGGGATGTTAGTGATAGTTAGATAGTAAGTATAGATGTTGTTCTTCAGGCGTTGCAGGGTCCGGGGCTTGTCGTTGTAAACGATCGATTTGAGATACCTCCATAAAAATAGTCACGGCGTGTTAAATCGGGGGAGCGGGCTGGCCACGGTACGTCACCTTTCAAGGAGACGTTATCACTCAACTGGTGAACCACAGAAAGTTTGTAGGGATGAAACTGGGGTTCGTTGTGAAGAATTCGTCTCAGTGTCCAATCAAAAATCCCCAAAGCAGCAGCATGTTTACGCGCCGACCGCCTAGGAGAGCGCAAAAACGACTCCCTCACTTTTTCGACGTTTTCTAGGGTTCTGGGAATCCGTTGATCTCCTGGGCCTCTTTTTGCCACACCCCCACTTTCCCTGAATATTTTCACCCACAAAACAGTCGATTCCCAGCCAGGAATGGGAACAACGGGCTGAATTTTGAACCAAGTTCGGAAGGCACGTTGAGTGGCGACCACCGAAAGATTATTTGAAAAGTAAGATTCGGCGGCGAATGCTCGTTGCTCCTTCGTCCAACGCATGGCGACAACTAAACTATGAGATAACAAAACTTCAGGACCTTCTCTTTAAAATGAGACTCTTCCCAATCCTTTCTGACCACTCCTTGCTAATTAGCATCCAATTAAAATCAGCAACTTTCTCTGCCGCACCCTGTAAATTAAAATAAACATATATTTACAATATCAATCACACTGGAGTCAAGTATTTCCAAACATTACACGTAAAATAAGTCCCATCATTAGTTTATATCCTTGTGACTACATTGGTGAAAACATTTTATGTACAATTTTTTGACTATACACATTTTCTGTTCTCTAACTGTTGCCAAAATCAATTATCTTTTAATTTAGTCTCGTTAGCGATTATTGGCACAGATGAATCTAAAAATCCTAAGAAAGCAATACATTTCATACTCCAGTGAAGCCTTGGTTCACATTTTCATTATGATCACCATTAATGTTGTTGTTGCCAGGCAATAAATTTTTGCAACAATGGACTGAAAATTTAATCATTTAATGGGGAAACTACATGAAATTTACTATTTTCCATAATAACTTTTTAAAACTAAGCTTTTTAGAAATAAATTATAGCTTATCCTGCTCCCTGTTACTGCAGCTATCTCCGGTGAAAAAATGGTTAAAATCGGTCCAGTAGTTTGGAAGATTACTTTTGTATCCGTATGTCCGGGGTAGTCTTTTATGTATATAGATTCAACTTCGCAGAGATGGCCTATGACTCCTCCTTTTTTCAGGATTGTCCATTTTTAGGAAGGAGTGATACGCAGATGAAAATTGAGGAATGGGATTCACAATTGATGGGGGAATTTGAATGGGTAGAAATTCTACCTATTTTAATACCTATTTTAAGGAATGGACTCGTTTTCTCATTTGATTGACACCGGCCATCTCGTCGCGGTTGAATTATACCTAATTTAGAAATTTTTTTGACTATAAACACTTTCTATTCTCTAACTATTGCCAAAATCATTTTTTTTTTATTTCACCCGTTAGCGATTGTTGGCTCAGATAAATATAAAAATCCTTAGAAGGCAATAAATTGCATACTTACTCGGAGAAGCCTTGGTTCAAAATTTTCAATATGATTACAATCAATATTGTTGCTGCATGGCACCAAATCTTTGCAACAATGGGTTGAAAATTTAATCATTTAATGGGGAAGTGACATAAAATTAACTGTTTTCCATAATAACTTTTTTAAACTAAGCTTTTTAGAAATAAATTATAGCTTATCCTGCTCCCTGTTACTGTAGCTATCTACGGTGAAAAAATGGTTAAAATCGGTTCAGTAGTTTGGAAGATTACCCCGGACATACGTTTTCAAAAGTAGTCTTTTATGAATATAGATTACACTGCTCGACATTGAAAATGCAACACCAAGAAGGAGTGGTCAGAAATTCATGCAAATTTTACCGTAGACGCACGTCACTGAGTTATGCAAATGATATGAAATGCGCAGCTGTCCGACGCACGTGAAGTAATATATAAGAGAATGAAGTTGAAAAGTGGGCTATGTTCATGTTGGTTTTTCTTCCAGACTAATTATCGGAGAAATTTGGTTTTTGTCTCGAAGGATACGTGTGATAGGAGGAAATGCCACGCCGTCCTCAACGAAGACACTTCCAGCATATAGACGATTTTACAAAGGGTATGGTGATCGGACTGAGAAGGGGAGGTTGGTCCATACGTCAAATTGCAGCTGATACCCACATGGATGCAAGCACTGTGCATCAGCTGTGTCGGAGATGGTTGGAAAGAGGAAATGTAGCCACATTGAGGGGTGCAGGTGCAGCCAGAGTGACGTCAGACCGCTTGGATCGACGGATTCACCGACAAGCTGTGGTGGACCCGCAAGTCACTTGTACGTCGATTCTGCAGCACGTGCAAGGTAATCTGGATGTTCCTGTGTCGGCCAGAACCATTTCCCGTCGACTGGTTGCACGTGGCCTGCAATCACGGCCCCCGCTAAGAAGACTGCCATTGACCTCACAGCACAGACTCCAACGTTTGGAATAGTGCCGGACCAGAGCGACGTGGATGGCAGAATGGCAAACCGTAGTGTTCTCAGATGAATCCCGCTTCTGTTTGTCCAGCGATAGTCATCGCATACGTTTGTGGCGTCGACGTGGAGAAAGATCGAATCCGGCAGTAACTGTGGAACGCCCCACAGCGCAACAACGTGGCATAATGGTTTGGGGCGCTATTGCATACAATTCCTTATCACCTCTAGTTCGTATTCGGGGCACTATGACGGCCCAACGTTATGTAGATAATGTACTGCGGCCGGTGGCAATCCCCTACCTTCAGGGTCTGCCAAATGCAATTTTTCAACAGGATAACGCCCGGCCTCGCAGTGCTCGAATCAGCCAACATGCTCTACGAGGTGTACAGATGCTTTCCTGGCCACCATACTCTCCTGACTTGTCACCAATCGAACATGTGTGGGACGTGATTGGACGCCGTTTGCAGAACCTGTCACTGCCTCGTTCAGAGGACGAACTGTGGCAAATGGTTGAAAGGGAATGGAGTGCCATCCCTCAGGACACCATCCGCAGGCTTATTGACTCCATGCCTAGACGTGTTTCTTCGTGCATCGCTGTCCGCGGTGGTCCGACTTCTTACTGAGCCGACGCCGTCCTCGCTCTAAATTTTGCTTATTTATTTTGAAATAAATATCACTTATTGTTCCATGCTGTCTCTGTCTTCTTACCAAATTTCATCAATTTCCGACCACTCCTTCTTGGTGTTGCATTTTCAATGTCGAGCAGTGTATTAACCCATTAATGCCTAGCGTCCCTTTTTAGGGACGGTCCAAAAAAGGGTCTGAAATTACCCAAAACGAATATTTCAACCAAATAATAGTGTTCAATTCGTACCTTGGTATTGTTTCAATTCGTTATTAACAGATTTCAGCATATAACCATTGTAAAGTGTGTTCTGTAGTAGTTTTAATATGACCTTTCTCAAAAATGACATCGTTCACAACCTCAAGAAAAAAAGCTAAGTTTTCAAAGTTATTCCCAGCTTCCCAGTTTATGTTAATTGCTGATTTTATTTCTTCTTATAAAATATCTTTTTAAATATTATATCGTAGGCAGAAAAAAAATTTTAGTAAAAAAAGTATGTATCCTCTGGGTGTATCGAACTTTTAAGGGCAAGTTTTGTTTCCTTAATAAAACAATTATTTTTTGCATAATATTTTTTTAATTATTTTTTCTGTCCATTAAACACTGTTTGTAACCAGTATACAAAATATCTTTGCGAAAAAAAAATGTCAGGCAGTAATGGGTTAATTTGAATACAGTAATTTATTCAATGCATGCATGAAATATGCTTCAATGTTTATGTACGTGATGATTATGGTAGAACAAACATTAAGTGCCAAGTCTTGCAAGTAAATTGAACTTCTCTCATGTTTGTTTAACAAATTAGTATTTGGGCAGTGCAGGGGAGTATCATTTATGCACTAATGTTCAAGCTCTTTAATGCTAAATATAAATTCAGTTGTAGTAAAATCTGGGCTGGTCTTATATAATAGTACTAGCAGTACCCGCACGGCGATGCCCGTGCAAAAAATGTAAAGAAATTCAACTGAATAAATTTAAATTCACTCCACCCTCTTAAGTAAAATTATTATATTCTTTAATTCAAATGTGCACCACGACCTTTTAAAATATATTGATGACACTTTTAATACCATTTCAGTTTGTAGTGTTCAATGCGAGGATATTTTAGTTTTAAAGACTTTTTTCTTCTTTTCGTGTGTGTGTGACGAACTTATTTACTTTTAGCGAAATTTTTACGTTTCAATGGAACTTATGACACAACTGTATAGTGCTAAGATTTTCGAAAACTCTTAACGAACACGCAGCAATTTTGCCCTTGAAATTTAATATAATTCACCGATTTAACCGTAAGTTCAATGTAAAATTGCTCGCCAAATCTAAATTTATTAACATAGGGAACCAACAACGATTGTATCAGGTAGATCAGCCACAACCATTCTTCCATGATTTTAATGTGAACATTAAAAGGAAAGAAATATAATGTCTTTCGTACCATCTCTTTGAAGTGATTACAATCTAAGAGTGACCCTCAAATAATCAAGATTTCACTGGCCGGGAAGTTTGGAAAATTTCCCGATTGTTGCCAAAATTTACGACGCCAAATATACGAAAAATAACTGAATAGCGGTGTTACAGAAAATGTCAGAATGGAACTATTATTATTAAAAATTTAGTGATGGCGGCATTAAATACATGTTTTAAGCATGCAATAAAATACACTTAAGACTGCAAACAACTACTGTTCCTTCCCAGACCATTTTCTTTTTCTTTGATTTGGAGAAAGTAGTGTTTCACTGGCTGGGAGGTTTGGTAAATTTCCTGATTGTCGCCAAACTTTACTACGTGAAATGCGAAGAGGAACTGAATAGCCATCCTTAAATTTTTAACAATATAGTTCCATTGTGACATTTTCGGTAACACCGGATTTTGAGGAAGTCAACTTAATAAATTTAAATTCACTTTAACCTCCTCTGAAGAAAAATTATTATATCCTTTAGTTCAAATGCGCTCCACAACCTTTTAAATTCCATTTAAAGTCATGTTAAAGTTTAAATCAATTCGCCAAATAAATCAAAAAGACAGAAAATTAAGAAAGAAATAAGAGATATTAAACATTCAAATTGAATAAATTTTCAAGGCTTAAATCTATACGCACAATTTTAACCACAAAGTAACTTCAGGGACAAAAGAGCAGCTGATCAGGAAAATGAACTTAGTGTTTCAGTACTGCGTACATAGTTAAGCCTTGAAAATTGACTAAATTTGATTAATTAATATCTCCTGTCCTAATTAACGGACAGAAACGTGCTAAAACTTTTCTTTTTCAGAAAAAAAACCCTTTCCAACGATATATAATGTTTTGGGGTGGGGGGAGGTTTCCCCCCCTCAATTATGGCGGATACACCAAAAATGAGACTAATTAATTAATTTAAAAATAACTAATTCGAAATTAAAAATTTGGGCTTCGAGGTGAACGAGGGCGGAGTACGTTCGAATTTTTGAGCCAAGTTTCAGGTCCGTAGGTGCTGTGGGGGTTTCTGGCCAGCGGTTACAAACGTACAAACAGACAAACACCGTCATCTTTATATATATAGATAGACTAGCAGTACCCGCACGGCGATGCCCGTGCAACAAATGTAAAGGAAGTTAACTAAATAAAGTTTAATTCACTTTAACCCTCTAAAGTAAAATTATTATATTTGATTCAAATGTGCTCCCCAACCTTTTGAATTCCACTAAAAGTCATATTAAAGTTTAAATCAATTCGCCAAATAAACGTTTCAATGGAACTTTTGAGATAACTGTAGTGGCAAGATTTTCGAAAACTCTCAACGAACACAGCAATTTTGCCCTTGAAGTTTAACATAATCCACCGATTTAACCGTAATTTCAATGTAAAATTGGTCGCAAAATTTAAATTTATTAACATAGGGAACCGATTGTGTCAGGTAGCTCAGCCTCAACCATTCTTCCATGATTTTAATTTGAACATTAAAAGGCAAGAAATATAATGTTATTCGCACCATCTCTTTGAAGTGATTACAATCTATAACAGTAACCCTCAAATAAGCAAGATTTCCCTGGCTGGGAGGTTTGGTAAATTTCCAGATTGTTGCCAAACTTTACGACGCCAAATACGAAGAGTAACTTCATAGCGGTGTTACCGAAAATGTCAGAATGGAACTATTAAAAATTTAGGTTTGGCGGCAAAAAAAACAATGTGGCTTATTCTTATGTCAAATGACCCCCTATTTCCAAATATGACCTCAGTTTCCCTCCTCCACCCCCTCTTTCCAGAGAGTCCCCCCCCCCAATTCAAAGTCATTTTACTAATTCGGAGGGGAAAAGTACATTACG
>JAXGGA010021533.1:0-16426 GCA_038373865.1 Uloborus plumipes | reverse complement strand
GCACAAATTTCTTGATAGTTGCGCAACCAGTTTAACTTTCTTTTCTTTGAAACTCTTTCAGATTTAAATATTGAGCAATGAAACTTTTAATTATTCAATATTCTTAATTAGACTATTCAATGTGTCAAAAAATCAACAATTTTTGAGATTGAAATAGCTAAATACCATTATGGGGCACAGATGAACAGTTCATCTGTGCCCGCTAGGGTGGGGCGAAAAATAAAAAGTTTTTCAGACCAACTTCTAATAGTTGCCAAAAGTTGTCTTTGGTGATAGTTAGCTATTGTGCAAAATTTGAGAAAAATCGGTTAATATCTTCAGGGGGCGCTGCGATCGCAAAGTTTTATCATTGTTTTTATCGGGATTTTATGGTTAAAATATGAAAAACAATGCCGTTAGCTAATCTCATTGCATTTTTTTTACTCATAAGATACTTTCATGCATTCAAAGCATATGAACTAACTCACAAAAAATTATTTTATATGATATATTTATATTTCAAGCATTTAAAAAGAAACAATAACGTGAAAAAAAGTGATTTATTTTTTTAAATAAAAATATATTATCTTAAATAACGTTTGTGAGCAGGGTTGTCAGATTTAAGAACTGTAAATACGGGACAGGCTCTTGGGGGGGGGGATTGAGAGATGAAGTCTAAAGTTCGAATTTTTGCAACCTTGACTTTGATATTAAACATTTCTCACAAATTTAAACGAAGAAAAAAAGAACACAATGATCATATGAATAAAAACTTCATTTTTACCATTACATGGTTATTTTTTGTCATGAATATTGGTAGGGAAAGGTTTTCCACTAATTATTGTGAAAATTCGTATTTCTGTGTTCATGACGCAGGCCCGTCATTTCAAATTTTGCCGTTTGGGGGGTGGGAGGTAAATTATACCAAATTTCAATGTAAATTATACCAAAACTAGCTGTCGTGGCCGTCACGAAACTTTCTTCTATATCTATCTTATGAATTCCAGTTACAAAATAAAATACGTACTCGCCCGAATAATTGGAAACAGCTCCAATTTCCCAATTATCGTAATAACCCTGCAAATGCAGAATCAATGAGCGAAATTGGAAATCATTGCAAAAGCCTTGTTTAGATTAATTGCAAACATTTTATTTGTTAGTAAAAAGAAATTGGCAACAGTTAAAAATTTCAAATCATTGAAAGTTTTCAGCTGTTTTGATAATTAAATAGCGTGAAAGCGATTTTTTAATGAATTGATTTTTCGCATTGTTGACTAAGCGCAAAATTAACCCCACCCTCCCCCTGGGGCGATTGGCGCCAAAATTTAATCGATGCTTGCTTCCTTATTGGGTTAGTGTTATTCCAAATTTCATTCAAATCGCAGCAATATTTCTCGAGATACAGTAGGTGCAGTGACAAAATAAGCACTTTTGATTGCTCCACCCCCCTTTGAGATATTGACACACAAATTGAATCAGCAATTGTACTCAATAGGGTCTACCTATGGACCAATTTCCGTTTGATTCCGCCTGTTACTTCCTGAGATATAGCAATCACCCCCGCGCAGAACACGTGCGATTGCTCCACCCCCCTTTGAGATACTGACACACAAATTGAATCAGCACCTGTACTCAATAGGGTCTACCTATGGACCAATTTTCGTTTGATTCCGCCGGTTACTTCCTGCGATATAGCAGTCACCCCCGCGCAGAACACGTGCGATTGCTCCACCCCCCTTGGAGGAATTCGCTAAAAAAAGTCAGGTGCACCAGTTCACATGGTGGTACATATGTCAAAAATTTTTGTTCGATTTCATTCAGTAGTTTTTGCTCTAGCGCGGCCACAAAAACTGGTCACACACATACAGACTCACACACACACAGACACACAGACAGACAGACATTTTCCAAAAATGGTCGAAATGGACTCCTCGCACCTCAAAACGTGCAAATCCGTCAAAATTCGACATTCGAAAATTTTCACGAAACCAATACTTTCTTCTATATGGTAGATATAGAAGAAAGTAAAAAGCAAAAGCTACGCCCATTTATATGTAAGTACATAAATTTCCAAAACCAGGGGGGAAACCATTGACCACCCTTCCTGATGTCCCAAATGACGGGCTTGTCTTGCGTGAGAGATATAATAGTCGCTTCTACTGATGACTAATGTTTAGTATGTACTTTTTCAAAAAACTAGACAAACCAATGGGGAAATTTGAACTCAAAATAATTTTAAGGAGTCATTAACAAAAATTTTGATTACAATTGAGCAGGCAGAATTAAACCTTACTATTTGAACTCACTATCAGAAGTTAACCTAAAATAAATTTAAAAAAATCAGTATTCAATATTTTTTGGGGAAAAACTGTACAGTTTTGTGAACATTAGAACATGATAATTATTCTTATATAACATCGGAAAATTCCTTTATTTTAAATCATATTTGCTACTAGATTTTACTGCTGCAATAATTTTTTCTAAGTTTTGATGGTCTTTAGGATGCCATAAAACTCACTGTAATTTATATTTCTGTCGCTCATTGTAAAAATTATGCATCTTCAAGTTTTTAAAACGCGTGTTTGTTTGCTAAATGGAATAACATTTAGTTACATCTTTTAGTATAAAAGCGAAGCGAAGCAAATTTCAAAAGATTGAAATTGATTGATTCAAAAAAAAAAAAAAAATAGTGACTAATAGTAGCTGAACACATATATTTCTTGAAAAATTGAAAAATTGAGAAGGGCTTTTTGTATCATAAGGCATAGTAAAATCTCTTTCAAGGAGATACACCACTCTTACAATGAAGGTTTGTTAATTATCACAATAATTTCTGCTCTAAATAAATAGAACACTAAGAAACAGAACAGGAAAATATTATAATTCAATCAATTTTCTTATCACTCTATTTCACACTTCTTGTTTTACTCTATTTTTTTCTGAAAATAATGTTTCATTTTGTAAAATGCTGCTTCTAGCCAGAATACGGGACTTTAGCCGTCCCATATCAAGGTTCCCCGGGACGCGGGACAATATTTCAAAAAACGGGACTGTCCCTTGAAATCCGGGACGTCTGGCAACCCTGTTTGTGAGTCATTTCATATGCTTTTAATGCATGAAAACATCTTTTGAGTAAAAAAACGCAAAGAGATCAGCTAAAGGCATTCTTTTTGATATTTTAACCATAAAATCCATAACAAAGCTATGGTAAAACTTTGCGATCGCAGCGCCCCCTGAAGATATTAACCGATTTTTCTCAAATTTTGCACAAAAGCTAACTATCACCAAAGACAACTTTTGGCAACTATTAGAAGTTGATCTGAAAAACTTTTTATTTTTCGCCCCATCCTAGTGCCCGCCCCCACATAATGCGTTCACATGTGCTCCTTATCTCAACTTAGGCCTAATTTGATAAAAAACTATATTTTTTCAAATTAAAAAAAAAAAAAATAGTGCATGAAAACTTTTTTTTATCGATGTCACTTCAAGACGAATAAAGTTCAAATCACACAAAAAAAAAGTTTTGGATGTGTTTTTACTTGGAGAACTGGAACATACAAGTATATTGGCACCTTCCAAAACATAAGATCTTTGATAACTAAAAAACAAAATGGTTTATATCTTTGAAATTTCAGGCAGGATACAATACTCGTGCTACTATCTACATAAATTGTTTTCAGATTTTTCTCCTCATGTTAACCGGGTAAAATATCGTTTGTTCACATGTACCCTCCCTTTTAAGTTTAAACAGAAGTCTAAACTTGCGTTATGTAAGTCAAAGCCGCGACGTTTTCTACCTTTTTTACAGGGACTACATTTCAAGTTAAGAATCCCCTTTAAGTTTAAACAGAAGTCTAAACTTGCGTTATGTAAGTCAAAGCCGCG
This sequence comes from Uloborus plumipes, assembly GCA_038373865.1. Taxonomy (NCBI): domain Eukaryota; kingdom Metazoa; phylum Arthropoda; class Arachnida; order Araneae; family Uloboridae; genus Uloborus; species Uloborus plumipes. The sequence continues at coordinate 12,562 of JAXGGA010021533.1, read as the reverse complement.
ACGTTTTCTACTTTTTTTACAGGGACTTCATTTCAAGTTAAGAATCCCCTTTAAGTTTAAACAGAAGTCTAAACTTGCGTTATGTAAGTCAAAGCCGCGACGTTTTCTACCTCTTTTACAGGGACTACATTTCAAGTTAAGAATCCCCTTTAAGTTTAAACAGAAGTCTAAACTTGCGTTATGTAAGTCAAAGCCGCGACGTTTTCTACCTTTTTTACAGGGACTACATTTCAAGTTAAGAATCCCCTTTAAGTTTAAACAGAAGTCTAAACTTGCGTTATGTAAGTCAAAGCCGCGACGTTTTCTACTTTTTTTACAGGGACTTCATTTCAAGTTAAGAATCCCCTTTAAGTTTAAACAGAAGTCTAAACTTGCGTTATGTAAGTCAAAGCCGCGACGTTTTCTACCTTTTTTACAGGGACTTCATTTCAAGTTAAGAATCCCCTTTAAGTTTAAACAGAAGTCTAAACTTGCGTTATGTAAGTCAAAGCCGCGACGTTTTCTACCTTTTTTACAGGGACTACATTTCAAGTTAAGAATCCCCTTTAAGTTTAAACAGAAGTCTAAACTTGCGTTATGTAAGTCAAAGCCGCGACGTTTTCTACCTTTTTTACAGGGACTACATTTCAAGTTAAGAATCCCCTTTAAGTTTAAACAGAAGTCTAAACTTGCGTTATGTAAGTCAAAGCCGCGACGTTTTCTACCTTTTTTACAGGGACTACATTTCAAGTTAAGAATCCCCTTTAAGTTTAAACAGAAGTCTAAACTTGCGTTATGTAAGTCAAAGCCGCGACGTTTTCTACCTTTTTTACAGGGACTACATTTCAAGTTAAGAATCCCCTTTAAGTTTAAACAGAAGTCTAAACTTGCGTTATGTAAGTCAAAGCCGCGACGTTTTCTACCTTTTTTACAGGGACTACATTTCAAGTTAAGAATCCCCTTTAAGTTTAAACAGAAGTCTAAACTTGCGTTATGTAAGTCAAAGCCGCGACGTTTTCTACTTTTTTTACAGGGACTTCATTTCAAGTTAAGAATCCCCTTTAAGTTTAAACAGAAGTCTAAACTTGCGTTATGTAAGTCAAAGCCGCGACGTTTTCTACCTTTTTTACAGGGACTACATTTCAAGTTAAGAATCCCCTTTAAGTTTAAACAGAAGTCTAAACTTGCGTTATGTAAGTCAAAGCCGCGACGTTTTCTACTTTTTTTACAGGGACTTCATTTCAAGTTAAGAATCCCCTTTAAGTTTAAACAGAAGTCTAAACTTGCGTTATGTAAGTCAAAGCCGCGACGTTTTCTACCTTTTTTACAGGGACTACATTTCAAGTTAAGAATCCCCTTTAAGTTTAAACAGAAGTCTAAACTTGCGTTATGTAAGTCAAAGCCGCGACGTTTTCTACCTTTTTTACAGGGACTACATTTCAAGTTAAGAATCCCCTTTAAGTTTAAACAGAAGTCTAAACTTGCGTTATGTAAGTCAAAGCCGCGACGTTTTCTACCTTTTTTACAGGGACTACATTTCAAGTTAAGAATCCCCTTTAAGTTTAAACAGAAGTCTAAACTTGCGTTATGTAAGTCAAAGCCGCGACGTTTTCTACCTTTTTTACAGGGACTACATTTCAAGTTAAGAATCCCCTTTAAGTTTAAACAGAAGTCTAAACTTGCGTTATGTAAGTCAAAGCCGCGACGTTTTCTACCTTTTTTACAGGGACTACATTTCAAGTTAAGAATCCCCTTTAAGTTTAAACAGAAGTCTAAACTTGCGTTATGTAAGTCAAAGCCGCGACGTTTTCTACCTTTTTTACAGGGACTACATTTCAAGTTAAGAATCCCCTTTAAGTTTAAACAGAAGTCTAAACTTGCGTTATGTAAGTCAAAGCCGCGACGTTTTCTACCTTTTTTACAGGGACTACATTTCAAGTTAAGAATCCCCTTTAAGTTTAAACAGAAGTCTAAACTTGCGTTATGTAAGTCAAAGCCGCGACGTTTTCTACCTTTTTTACAGGGACTACATTTCAAGTTAAGAATCCCCTTTAAGTTTAAACAGAAGTCTAAACTTGCGTTATGTAAGTCAAAGCCGCGACGTTTTCTACTTTTTTTACAGGGACTTCATTTCAAGTTAAGAATCCCCTTTAAGTTTAAACAGAAGTCTAAACTTGCGTTATGTAAGTCAAAGCCGCGACGTTTTCTACCTTTTTTACAGGGACTTCATTTCAAGTTAAGAATCCCCTTTAAGTTTAAACAGAAGTCTAAACTTGCGTTATGTAAGTCAAAGCCGCGACGTTTTCTACCTTTTTTACAGGGACGTCATTTCAAGTTTTTCCAGGGGGGGGGGGGGGGCAAAGGGTCCAAACACAATGCAATTTCACCGGAAAAAATCAAAAACTACGCCCACTTATATGCAAATACATTGATTTCTCAAATGACGTGCCTGCTTTTTTAAATAACTGATGTGCACGCTGCAATAAAAAAAATGTTGTTTTTACAGTATAATACAGAGCTAATTTTATAGCAATCAACTGTAAAATCGATAATTTTACACTAATAACGTGTACAATTACTTGTTTTCTAGTAATAAACTGTAAAATTGCAATTTCACAGTTCATTGCTGTGCATTTTAGAGTTTTGAACTGCAACCGCTGTTGCCAGTGTTATACTGTCTTTTTTACAGCATAATACAGCTAATTTTACGGTAATGAACTGTAAAACTGCTAATTTTACAGTAATTAACTGTAAAATTGCTAACTTACAGTTTATTACTGTGCATTTTAGTTTGAAACTGTAAAATTAACAGTATAATGCTGGCAGCAGAGGTTCCAGTTTAAAACTGCATAATGCACAGTAATAAACTGTAAAATTAGCAATTTTACAGGTTATTACTGTGAAATAAGTATTTTTACAGTTTATTACTATAAAATTAGCTGCATAATACTGTGAAAAAACATTTACTTTTTGCAGTGTAGTGTGCTATACTTCTTAAATAAATGAATAAATCTATATGTATCTATAAATGTATGTCTGTATATATATATATATATGTTTGTATGTTTTTTCCTTATACAAATCCAGTTTTCGTCGGATTTTCAACAAACTTGGCACAGAGGTTCCGCAATGCACTGGAATTCACATAGGCGAGGTTTTGAAAGTTAAAAAAAATCCAAAAAGCTCAATACTCAAATTTTTTTTGTCTCAAAATGGCCATTTTCTTTCAATTTTGAACACTGAGAAATAGAGATAAGCCTTTAAGCATAGACATTGACAAAATTTAGCGCATTTAAGTATGAATATTTTAAAACATAGATTACGATTAACAATGAATTATCAATTTAAGTCTCACGTATTTCATTTTAGCATGAAATAAGTTAAACATAATGCAATACCGAGCAACGCCTGGTAATAAGCTGGTAAATAAATAAAAAACACTGCAGCAGAAGTCTAAACTAGTGTTATGTAAGTCACTTTCACGCCGCAACTTTTTCTCTCTTTTTTAAATTACTGTTGTGTAGAAATTGCCCCAAGTACGTGAAGAAATGATATGCACAAGAATACGATAAGATAAAAAAAGTTCTTATTAAAAACCGCATAAAAAAAGACTTAGTGAAGGTTGTTTTAAAAGATAAAGTCTTTTTTTTTTTCACTGCTCATTCATTGATAGCTAAAATTTGGACTTAATACCCTTCAAATACATCAATATATCAAGTGTGTGGTATTTTCACTGGAATAGTCAATTTCACTGGAAATGGTAATGTATAAAAATATTAATTTTGTTTTTAGTTTATGGTGCTTTTTTTTAAATATTTGTACGGTCGAACCCCGGTATATCGAATCCGGGATATAGAGATAAACCGACTGTAGCGAACCTTTCTAATGGTCTGGAATGAAGCGCAATGTTATGAATTTATATCTAGCAGGGTTTGTAAAAATCCGAGAAAAAGCCTAGCCCAACTGGGTTTTTTATCAAAACCCCGGTTTTTAAATGAAAAACCAGGGCTTTTTCGGGTTTTTTCAAGAATCATTTTGATATCATTCTCTGTTCAAAAATCGTGCACCCACTTATACTTCCTCTTCTCATAGAATTCGGGAGGTCTTGAAGAGAGATCAGTGCGACCTCCTAAAAAAACCTTATTCATTAAATTTGGAAACAGCGTTGCAATATTGAATTTTTTTTATTGATATTATATATTAAATTGATATTGAATTGAATTTATAGATTAAAATAAATACTGCTGGGTCATTCCATGTCAAGTGTCCCAAATTTCGAGAAAATCCCCACTCGACTTCCTCCGATTTTGATGAAAATATTTTTGGATGTACAAATAAGACTTTCATGAAACCATACCAAAGTATAGTTCTATAGGCTTTATGGTTTAGTCAATAAAAATTATTGAAAAAAGGTCTCTTTTTCGTGTCTTGAAAAAAATGAACAAATCGTCAAGTTTGTGCTTTTATTGCTCGCGACCTAAGACGATTATCAGGCTCAAATTTGGTGATTCTGATCACTGTTTAGGGTAGAATAGCCTACTTGTGTAACAAAAGCTTCATGCACTGCAGATTTTTTGCAATTTGCTGCCAAAGTTGGTAAAAAATCGTATTTTGGTAAATTTTGATCATACGTTATCAGCTTGTATCTGCTGAGAGAACGACTTTCTGAAGCTAATTCTTCCCTCGTTTGTAGCCTGATAGTTCGTCCGAAAGGTGTGCAAGTGGCATCTCGATAGCTCAAATAATTGCTGAATTATGCGAGTTGAAATTCCAGTTAAATTTCTTTTTTCTCAATTTTGTCTCAATTTCAAAGGGCAATATCTCAAAAGGGTCATCTTGGATTTCAATTTTCTTTACATCATTGGAAAGAGCACACTTTTCTTAACTGAAAAACGTTATTTTTATTTTTGAGACAAACCAGTTTCAAGGAATATTGCAGGTCAAAAATGTGTATGTCATTCAACGTGAAATCAAAGAAAAAAAGACATAGACCTCAAAAGTTGATGTCAATTTGTTCTATTAAAATTTACAGGAGCTATTGTATTTATGTTCTGATAAAAAAAACCTTTTTTAGATGTTTTTGAACTTTAGTTTTTTGTGTGCGCACCCGTGAAAACTCAAGAAATGGCAAAAAATAAAGTTTCTTTTTTAACAAAAATAATTATCTTCTTATCGCTGCCATAAGAACTTGAGTCTTTTCTTATGTGTTATTTTTAAGTTCTTGAAACAGAATTTCGGATGATATGTCACTTGGCAAGGTGTCATTAATGTTTTAAATTCATAAAAAGCATTGTTTCCATTTTCAAAAAAAAAAAATAAATAAATAAATAAAATAAATAAATAAATAAATAAATAAACATAAAAATAATTAATAAATGATATAAATAATAAATAAAACAGTTAATATGGTGTGTACGTGATAAAAAATATGTATAATAGGACTGCAGAGCCATTTTTCTAAAATGCGATAACGAAAGTTTTCGATAGAGTTGAATATTGCAAATATTTCCACCGTGTAAATAAATGATAACAATGGTAATTGAAAATATGATAAGTATTAATTGAAAATCCATTCATTATACTGCCGAGGATGTGTTTAGATATTCAGCCTATGATTGCAATTTGCCCATAAACAAAATTGATGAAAAATGGGAAAATGCTTTTTATGACCTTGAAACATTAATGACCTACAACTTTGCCAAGTGACATATCATCCAAAATTCTGTTTCAAGAGCTTAAAAATAACACATAGGAAAAGACTCAAGCTCTTACAGCAGCGATAAGAAGATAATTATTTTTGTTAAAAACGAAACTTTATTTTATGAAATTTCTTGAGTTTTTACGGATGCGCACACAAAAACTAAAGTTCAAAAGTATCTAAAAAAGGTTTTTTTTATCAGAACATAAGTACAATAGCTCCCGTAAATTTTAATAGAACAAATTGACATCAGCTTTTGAGGTCTATGTCTTTTTAACCGACTTCAACAAAGGAGGAGATTATCAATTCAAAGCGTATGTTTTTTTTTTTTTTTTTGTTCGCACATAACATCTAATCTACTGAACCGATTTGGACGATTCAATTTTTAATCGATAGGAGATGGTGTAACTTAGGTACCATGTACTCATATGACGATATTTGCTCACTAGAAAAAAAGTTATTAAGGAAAACAGTAAATTTCATGTCATTTCCCCATTAAATAATTAAATTTTCAATAAATTGCTGCAAAAATTTTGTTGCCTCGCAACAGCAATATTAATAGTAATCATGATAAAAATTTTGAACCAAGGCTTCTCTGGAGTAAGCATGAAATATTAATAAGTAGTCGAATTAAAAGCGATTTGTCCTAAATGATTAAATATGAAATCCATTGTTACAAAAGTGGTTGATATGAAACTGTAATAATGATGATAATGAGAATTTTGAATGAAGGCTTAACTAAATCAAAAACTCCTTCGCGGGCAACGTGCGTAGTATGTATTAAAATCTTATGAACAACGAGAAACTAGAATTGCTTTGAAATATAAATTAGTTGAAAAGCCGCTGATATTTAAATGGCTTTAATTAAGCTAGTACACAAATAAATACCAGAGAATAACAAAGATTATTTTTTAGTGTCAATAGTTTAAAATTTTAGACGCGTTGATAGTTTCTTCCTTTTTTTTTTCACAGTTTATTTTATGGAGCATTTACTTAAGAAAAGTAGGTGAAGTTTCGTAATGGAAACATTACCTTATTTCACAAGTACACTTACACTAAAAAGAATAAAATAAAATAATTTTGGAAAAAAATAGAACCGACTTCAGTTAGAAATTGCTCTAAAAAGTAAAAAATAATTTTTTTCTTTGAACACCATTGAAACTACTTTTAAACATAAGTTTTGAAGTCGGCGCAAAAACGATCTGTAAAATGATTTAACTATAGTTTGCCAACATTTTTCAGAGAAACCATTGAAAATTAAAAGCAGACTATTTGTACCATTACACAAATGGGTGGTAATGAATGAAATGCATGCGAATGCTCTTAAAGAACCTGTATCCATTAAAATTTATGTAGTTGAATTGTATTTGCGTATGATTCTATACATTGTTTTTGCGCCGACTTCAAAACTTATGTTTAAAAGTAGTTTCGATGGTGTTCAAAGAAAAAAATTATTTTTTACTTTTTAGAGAAATTTCCAAATGAAGTCGGTTCTATTTTTTTGCAAAATTATTTTATTTTCTTTGATTTCACGTTGAATGACGTACACATTTTTGACCTGCAATATCCCTTGAAACTTGTTTGTCTCAAAAATAAAAGTTTTTTAGTTAAAAAAAGTGTGTTCTTTCTAATGATGTAAAGAAAATTGAAATCCAAGATGACCCTTTTGAGATATTGCCCTTTGAAATTGAGAAAAAAGAAATTTAACTGGAATTTCAACTCGCATAATTCAGCAATTATTTGAGCTATCGAGATGCCTTTGCACACCTTTCGAACGAGCTATCAGGCTACAAACGAGGAAAGAATTAGCTTCAGAAAATCATTCTCTCAGCAGATACAAGCTGATAACGTATGATCAAAATTTACCAAAATACGATTTTTTACCAACTTTGGCAGCAAATTGCAAAAAATCTGCAGTGCATGGAGCTTTTGTTACACAAGTAGGCTATTCTACCCTAAACAGTGATCAGAATCACCAAATTTGAGCCTGATAATCGTCTTAGGTCGCGAGCAATAAAAGCACAAACTTGACAATTTGTTCATTTTTTTCAAGACACGAAAAAGAGGCCTTTTTTTCAATAATTTTTATTGGCTAAACCATAAGGCCTATAGAACTATACTTTGGTATGGTTTCATAAAAGTCTTATATGTACATCCAAAAAATTTTTCATCAAAATCGGAGGGGGTCGAGTGGGGACGCCTCGTACACTTGACATGGAAATGACCCTGCTTCACTAGATCTTTTTGTAAGTATATAAAACACACACACACACACACACACACACACACACACACGGATACTGTGAAATACACGTGTAGTTTTATTCCTAATACCTAATAAATTGCCAGGAAAGGAAGATGGCAATTTCTGGACCATGTACTGACCAAGATTAAATATTGTAACAAACTAAATATTATGACCAAATGGATCAACACCAATTTCTATGCTTAGTATTGATCAAAGCATTCGTAATATTTAGTTTGTTTTTTCTGAAATAAAGGTTTTCAATATGCAGTAAATTTTGAAAAAAACCCACTCTACCGACATAGTGGGCTTTTCCTAGGGGGCCCGCCCGAAAAAAAACTAGGGTGGGTTTTTTCGGGCTGGGCCAGCTTTGGCGAACCCTGATCCCTAGACACTATAGAATCGGCTATGACGGTGGAATCCCGGTATATCGAATCCGCGATATAGCGATAAACCGGTTGTAGCGACCCTTTTTAATGGTCCGAACTGAAGCCCTGTGCCATTAATTCAATTTCAGACGCTTATAGCGATCCCTGACACTATAGAATCGGCTATGACGATGGAACCCCGGTATATCGAATCCGCGATATAGCGATAAACCGGTTGTAGCGAACCTTTTTAATGGTTCGAACTGAAGCCCTGTGCCATTAATTCAATTTCAGACGCTTATAGCGATCCCTGACACTATAGAATCGGCTATGACGATGGAACCCCGGTATATCGAATCCGCGATATAGCGATAAACCGGTTGTAGCGAACCTTTTTAATGGTCCGAACTGAAGCCCTGTGCCATTAATTCAATTTCAGACGCTTATAACGATCCCTAGACACTAGCGAATCGGCCATGACGATGGATAATTTTATGATTTCGTGAAAAAACTGAGGAAGACATATCATTCAAAACAAATCTGATCTACGGAAAAGCCATTTTATTTCAAACAAATTTTATTCAAAAGAAATCTTTTCTGGTTTAATGAATTTCGGTATTTTCTGAGTGAGTCAAAAACCTGAAACACGACCAACTTGACTGTGGACTGATGTTCTTGTAATACACAGTAGGGGGGCGAAAAATAAAAAGTTTTTCAGATCAACTTCTAATAGTTGCCAAAAGTTGTCTTTGGTGATAGTTAGCTTTTGTGAAAAATTTGAGAAAAATCGGTTAATATCTTCAGGGGGCGCTGCAATTGCAAAGTTTTACCATAGCTTTGTTGTGGATTTTATGGTTAAAATATCAAAAAGAATGTCTTTAGCTAGTGAGCAAATATTTAGAAAAGTGCCAATTTGAGTCCCAAGTGAATTTTCACTAGTATTTCAATAACTAGTTAAAAAAATAATTTTCAATAACATCAGAAAAAAAAAAAATTTTTCTTCAGAAAATAATGTTTTTATACATCAAAAATCAGATCGGTAACGGGTCCCCAGTAGCAAAGCTTAGCATGCAAACAGGTCATGCGCACTTTCTAACTCCCCCAAAAAACACACTTGCACAAAAAACGATTCTATTTTTACCCCTTTGTTAATATTTTACTTCATTTTTGTTTAAATCGATTTCTGATTTTCTAGCCGATGCGAAATAAGCGTGTCCCAAGTTCCGCCGTCAGAGTGGTAACAATAACTTCCGATCTATGTTTAGGCTCCCAAAATCATTTCCTGCACCTATACCACGAGTACCTGGTGGGATGTTTTATAGAATCGTAATTAAAAATTTGCATTTCTGCATCTTAAATTGTAGGTAAGATTTTTTAAAGTGATTTTATAAAATGTGTCATTTGAGTCATCAGATCGGTAACACGCTCTAAAATGCGCAGTTTTTATTATTTTAAAAATTATTTTCTATATAAGTATAGTCCTTTATTGCAAGTGAAAAAACCATGTGTTTGATTTTGGCTTAGTGCGATCGACTCGGAAATAAAAAAAAAACTTTGTCAATTTGTCAGATCGGTAACAGTCAGAGCGGTAACATTGAAAAACAGCAAATATGTTACCGAACTAACTCTCACGTTTCAGAATTATTAAAAAGCAAAAATCGTAGATTTTAGCCATATATATTGAATATTTTTGTTCTTAAAAAAGGAAAAGTAATGAGTTTTAGTACAATTGCTTCATTTGTGGTTTGTATGACCTGACTATAGAAGTTAGTAAAATAAGAAAAATTGACACTGCAGAAATTAAGTTAATTAATTATTATTATTTATTTATTTTTTTTTTATTTTTTGGTGCTTCAATTTCTCATAACTTCGCTAAATAACTAGATAAAACTAGCATGCTAAATTTGAATTTCTGATCAAGAAATTAAATTTCCTGCAACTAATTAAAGAAAAGCAAGCAGCAGAGTTGTGTATTGAAAAAGTTGAAGTTGTGTGTTGTTTCAAAACAAAACAAGTGTTTTATGAGCTTGGATTTCCTAATCTTATAATTTATTTTGTCTAAAAACCTTATCGCTCATTTTTATTTCCAAGAAATGCTTTTTTATAATAAGTTTGATTTTTTAGCCTAATATATATTTTAATATAATTATCTTAATTCTATGTTAAAAATGCAAGGAAATGATATCATATTTAGAGATGTTAACGAAGACTGAAAGCATAAACTCAAATATGTAGCTCATATTAACATCAGATCTGCAACATTCATCAGATCTGTAACGGCTTAAAAGTGAGTAATCTAAGGAGGGGGTAAATAACTTCCTTGACCTCCCCCTTTTATTTTCTTGCATTTAGACCCAATTTAGACGGAAATTCAATATTAGTTTTTTTCTGCAAAAAATTTTTTTTTTCAGAAAACTCCAACTTCAAATTGGCACTTTTCTAAATATTGGTTCTAGTCTCTTTGCGTTTTTTTTTGCTCAAAAGATGTTTTCATACATTAAAAGCATATGAAATGACTCACAAAAACTATTTTATATTATATATTTATATTTCAAAAAAATCACTTTTTTTCACGTTTTTGTTTCTTTTTAAATGCTTAAAATATAAATATATCATATAAAATAATTTTTTGTGAGTTATTTCATATGCTTTGAATGCATGAATATATCTTTTGAGTAAAACAAACGCAAAGAGATTAGCTAACGGCATTGTTTTTCATATTTTAACCATAAAATCCATAACAGAGCTATGGTAAAACTTTGCGATCGCAGCGCCCCCTGAAGATATTAACCGATTTTTCTCAAATTTTGCACAAAAGCTAACTATCACCAAAGACAACTTTTGGCAACTATTAGAAGTTGATCTGAGAAAATTTTTATTTTTCGCCCTACCCTAACACAAAGTCAACTTGGTTATTGCATCCGAGGACTGCAGTTTCGTGCTTATTGGCACTCGTCAGCCAGGAATACGAAGCAACCGAGCTGGAGGTATACTTCGCAGCAGTTTAACTTGGCAGTGACGTCACTACGGGCGGAGCCAATAAGAGCTCACAAGCAGTCAGCGGTCTCCTCTCATTCGCCAAGTAGGCTGTGACGTTTTATCTAGTTCGTTTTTCATAGGCTAACGTCACGCTGTTGGCTCCGCCCGTAGTGACGTCACTGCCAAGTTAAACTGCTGCGAAGTATAGAAAACCTCTTGTAGAAGAGTTATTCCATGTCAAGTCCCACACCTTTCGAGTGAATAGTCTCAGATTATTAAAATATTTTTCAGGTACATTCCCACTTACTATGTGGTATATTACTAGCAAATTTTAATCCTCTAGCTGTTGTAATTTTTTAGATATGAAGGATGAACATTTTAACCCAATAATGCCTGACATTTTTTTTCCGAAGATATTTTGTATACTGGTTACAAACAGTGTTTAATGAACAGGAAAAATAAAAAAAAAATATCATGTAAAAAATAATTTTTTTACTAAGGAAACAAAAATCGTCCTTTAAAAGTTACGATAGACCCCAGAGGGTACATACTTTTTTTTATTAAAACTTTTTTCTGCCTACGATATAATATTTAAAAGACATTTTATAAGAAGAAATAAAATCAGCAATTAACATAAACTGGGAATAACTCTGAAAACTTCGCTTTTTTTCTTGAGATTGTGAACGATGTAATTTTTGATAAAGATGATATTAAAACCGCTACAGAACACTCTTTACAATGGTTATGTGCTGCAATCTGTTAATAACGGATTGAAACAATACCAAGGTACTCATTGAACACTATTATTTGGTTGAAATGTTCAGTTTGGAGAAATTCAGACCCTTTTTTGGACCGTCCCTAAAAAGAGATGCTAGGCATGTTTTGCTACCACAGCTCATACTTGATTGACCATAACTTGGGAACCAATCAAGTTAGAAGCTTAAACTTTATATACTTTGGAAGCTTACATTATAAGCTTTAAAATGATGTATTACATGACACATATATACACTGCTCGACATTGAAAATGCAACACCAAGAAGGAGTGGTCCGAAATTCATGCAAATTTTACCGTAGACGCACGTCACTGAGTTATGCAAAAGATATGAAATGCGCAGCTCTCCGACGCATGTGAAGTAAGATATAAGAGAATGAAGTTGAAAAGTGGGCTATGTTCATGTTGGTTTTTCTACCAGACTAATTATCGGAGAAATTTGGTTTTTGTCTCGAAGGATACGTGTGATAGGAGGAAATGCCACGCCGTCCTCAACGAAGACACTTCCAGCGTATAGA
>JAXGGA010021532.1:0-16426 GCA_038373865.1 Uloborus plumipes | reverse complement strand
GTTTGAAGTATTTTTTTTTCTAACCGTTTTTTTATAAATTACACATAAAAGCGGGGCCGAAAACCAGGCTTTTTTTTCGGGGGGGGTTTTAAACCAAACATATTGTTTTGGGAAAACTAAAATCATCAAGGGAAATTTTGTTTTCGGGTTTTTTAATTTTCATTTGCTTTTTGTTACGTCCCAAAGTCTGTCAAAAATAGATTTTGGGTTCTTTAAAATTTAAAAGTTTTTTGTTGTTTTCGTCAGGGGGTTTTAAAAAATTTAAAGGGAAAAACGCTATAAGAAAATTTGGGTTTTTAACTGCAGATAAAACCTTTAATTTGCACAATTATTCAAAAATAAATTTAAATTTTTCAAATAAAATTCTAAAAAAAAATAAGAAAAAAAAAAAATTTTCCCAAGAAAAAAAAGGGGCACAAAGCAGTTTTGGGAAAAATTTTTTGCAAAAATTCGGGGGGGTTTTGAACCCAAAAAAACCCCCCCTTTAAATTGCGGCCCGGGCATAAAAGCCCTCAGGAAAAGAAAAAAAGGACGAAAAAGTATCCCTTTTCCAATAAAGAATTTTTTTCTGTAAAAAGGGTTGCTCCTTTTATTGTTAGGATCCTCATTCGATTTTCATAGGGGTTACGCCCCTTTTTTCATTTTTAGCTAAAAATGCGGTTAAAAGGGGCCCAAATTTTAGGTTCAAAAATTTAAAAATTTTGTTTAAAAAAGGACATTTTAAATGTGCAATAATGTATTTGATAATCCCCAACAACCCCCAAAAACTTTAATTAATTTATAAATCATTGCTTTTGTGAAAAAATAAAAAGTTTAACAATTAGAAAACGAAAGGGTTAACAGTAATTTTAACAAATATATTTTTAAAATAAAAGCAAATACATGACATTAAGAAATTTAAAGGGAAAAATGTACACACTTTAAATCTCAAAAATTCCCTCCCAAAATATCATTTTTTTTTATTTTCTTAAAATGTTCTCCAACTTTTTTAAAAATTTTAAACAATACTAAGATTTATTTAATATTTGGAAAAATTTTTCAGTTACCCAAAGGGTTTTTCTTTTGTGTTGCCATTTTCTTTTTCAAATTTTTTCGAAAACCTTTAAACCAATTTCTGAAGCCTTGCTATTTTGCCATATTTCTTTTCCCCTTTTTCCAAACCGAAAATACACAACAGTGAAAATTTATCTACCTTCCCAAATTTTTTTAGTACCATTGGTTCCCGCATAGTTGAGGGGGGGGGAGATGGGTCTCCTCAATTTAGGGGCTGTAACTGGGAAAAATACATTTTAATGGATTTTTTAAAAATTTAAGATTTCCGGGGGAAAAAACCCTTTAATTTTTTTTTTCCTTCTGTTGGGGTTTAAAAATAACAGAAAAAAAATCTACTTTCTCTAAAATTTTTATTGAGGAAACCAAAACAAAAGGGTAAAAATTAAAAACATTTTTTGAAAAAAATTTGTTTTTTTCCAAAACCAATTTTTGGTTTTTTAAATATCGTTTTTTTTAGAAAAATTTGCTAATTAGCTCATTAAATCTTAATTAGTAAACTTTTTAAATTTAAAATTTTTTTTCAGATTTTTATGTCAAAAAGGTTTTAAAAAACCATACCCCCAGTGACCTACTTTTAAAAAAATTGGGTTTTTTTAGAGTAAAAAATTTTAAAAAAAAAAATGTAAAAGTGTGAAACATAAACCTTAAACAGCATTATAAATTAAATTTCATTTAAAATAATGCATGCGACATAAAATAACCGTTATTTTAACCATTACCACTTAAAAAGAAAATCAGGGATAATCAAAGCATTGTTTTATAAAATTGGAAAAACTCAATGTGTGAAAAATAGAAAGAGTTTATTCTACAGTATTTGGAGGTGAAATGTCACGCATGGAAAGAAAAAATTACAAAGATAAATTTTTTCACTGTAAAACACAAAAAACAAAGTATTGTTTTTTTTTTTTAAATTTCCCATTTGATTTTTTGTGGGAACAAAAATAAATATTTTCAGTTACATTGGGACATTTCATAGCCAATACTGGAAAAAAAACCTTATTTCCCGGTTAAATAACTGAGGTTTTTTTCAAAAAATTTTAAAATCAAAAAATAAATTTGCATCTGATTACACAAATTTTCCATAATCCCCCAAATTTTTTTATAGAAAAAGTTTTTTAAATTTCATAAATATTTACTTTCCAAAATTTTTTTGTAATAAATTTTGAAAAAACAACTGAGGGAAAATTTTTTTCGAAGGGGGCCTTGCAAAAAAGAGGGAAGTGAAATTTAAGAAAAAAAAATAAAATATAAGAAGTTAAAATAATGGTAAACACAAAGTTATTAATCCTAACGGTACAATAAAATAGCAATAAAAAAAGTAAAGGCTACAAAACGAAAAAGTAAGAATAAAAAAAAAAGCGAAATTTTTAGCCTAATGCTAAAAGTTTGCATGCTGTAATCGTGAAAAAGAAATTGTGTACCAAAAGTCCCCCTAACGTGCACTTGTGGATTTTTTACAGTACATTCGACGAAAATTTGCATTTTGTAAAACATTTATTTTAATGAAAACTTTTCATTTAAAAAAAAAATTTCATTTTTAATCCAATTAGGCGATCACAATTTTGTACATGATCTTTTCCTGAAAACACTAACTTTTAATAAAAAAGTAAAATCTATTAACACATTATTTCCCTAGTAAAATTTGTAATTTGAATTGTTTCAAATGAAGTACACATTTAATGATAATAGCTAAAGAGGAACACAAAAAAAATGAAAAGGGGGAAAAAAAACCTTTTTCAGGAGAATTTTCAAATTATTGGATGAGCTGGTTATTAACTCATCTTCCAAATTATGGTGCTGCCACCGGGGCGTTTTAAAAAAGAACCATGAGCATAAATTTTTTCCTTTACTTTCTACTACAAAAAAGTGCAAATGTTTGTATAAAATGGGGAGGACCGATTCCGTAACCCCTATCCGGTACCGGGGCCTACCAGCTATATTTTAAGTATCCGGTACTTCCGGATATCCATCCGGCTGACCGCCCCGGGATACGGATACCCGGGAAGATTTTGCAGGATACCCGGGGCAAGTACGGGATTGATGGGGGGGAAATCCAAAATTGATGTGAGGGTTATCCGTATGATGTGAGGCCCTAATTAAAATTTTTTTTTTTTAAAAAAATTTTTAGTTAAAAATTTCTGTTTGAAAAACCCTTTTTAGATGATGAAATTACTTTTCTCTTTCCTTTTTACCAATTTTTGCTTCAAAAACAAAAATTGTTTTATTCCTCCGACGTGTCTGGACAGGAACATTCCATATTTGTTTTTTCACTTTGCCAGATAAAATAATTGTCTTCAGTTTTTAAAAAATTTTTTATTAAAATTTTTTAAAAAGAAAAGGCTAAAAACCCTTTAAAGGAAAAATGTCGACAAAAGGTTAAAAAAAATTTACGATCATATCGTTAGTTCATAAAAATTAATCCGCATATTTTTAATAAAATTCTCAAATTATTTTATTTTTTGAATTCTTTTAATTTTTTATTTTTGTCTTCTAACAAAAATTGAAATCTTTTAACACCCAATGAGTTGAATTAGATTTTTTTTTACTTTGCCACTATTTTTGATTTATTAAAATTGAAAAAAACATACACAAAAAATAACCTATCTAACTTTGACGAAATTTTTCTTTTAGAAAATGAAAACACTGTCCCCAGAATCTCCAACTTAAAACCAGCTTTTTTTTTTTTTTTGAAAGGTTTAAATTTTGTGTTAAGAAATTTTGAATTTTTGCACTTTTTTCGTTCTTTTTTTTTTGAATCCCCTTCCTTTAGAAAAGCTATTTCTCTCTATTAAACTTTTCACTCTATCACGCCCTCCGGGAAACTCCTCGAGAACAGTTGAGCATAAACCCCTAAATAAAAATAAATCGAGTTTCGATAACTCAAAGCTTTATAAACTCAAATATCCCTTTCATTTCAAATTTTCATTTGCCCCCAAATTCTGAAAAAAAAGGAACTGCTTGAAACCCCTCAAAATATCAATAACCTAAGTTTTAGCCTCCCTTGGGACTATGAGCTTTTGAGACTTGACTGATTTAAAGATTTTTAAATTTGCATCATTAGAAAGTGTATTTTGTCTTTTAGAATTTAAGTAAAATTTTAAGTTAATTTTTTAAAATATAAGTTTATAATTTATTTTTAAAGTGAACATTTTTTTTAGAATAATTTTAACCCATTAACCGGTTGTTGCTTTGACGCAACGGTCTTATAAAAAAATCAAAAAAACCGCTATTTAACTAATTTTTTTTGCCGATTTCATTTTTTCTTTAAGAACAACAACAAAACCTTTTTCGTATAAAAAATTGACTCAACATTTTTTTTATATGCAATAAAAATTGTGGGTTTTAACATAGTTTTTTTTTTTTCTCAAATTTGTGATCATTTTTCAAACAAAAAATTTAGAAAAGAAAACAAGTTCGGGGGTTTTCATCTGAAATACCTTATTCAAAATCCTTTTATAAAAAAAATCCACTCAAAAAATTGATTATGTGGGGGGGGGAAGGAAAGCAAAGCAGGTTTGCGTGAAACGCATCTCAGCGGAAAAGGGTATCAACTCCTTCTCAACTGCTTTTCTGAAAGCTAGATTTGATTTTTATTCTGTGCGTTTTTACTCTGCAAGGTTTTTTTTTTTATCTCCCCTTTTTAAATGACCAAACAAATATCTTAGTTAAAGAAGCATTAAACAGATTTATGAAAAAAAAAAAAAATAAAAAAAACCTGCATGAGATTTGGGTTCTACTTTCGGGAAAAAATTAGCCTTAAAGAACGTTTCTCGTATCTAGAATTTAGAAAAAAAAGGTTTCTGTTTTTCACCTTTATCATTGACAATGTGACATGAAAATTGGTTTAAAGTTGATTTGTTCATAGTCAAGTTTCAAATAATAGAATTATAACCGAGAAAAAATGTTTTTTTTAAAGTTGCCAAACAAATGCTTGGACACTTTTTATGCTAATTTCAAGACAAAAAAAGGAAACATAGAAAGTCACGTTGGATTTTTGGACAGAGGTTGCACTTATTGTTATGCCCCCCTTTTCCCCCCCCCTTTGATAAAAGTAAACAGAAAAAATTTCAGTTACAGGCGGCCAAACGAATCATTTTTCCCTTGCCAGTATCTCGAGGGAATTTTAAAGCAAGGTTTACAAAAAACAAAAGGCTACGGTGCAAGTATTTCCCCTGCCTTTTTGTTTCTGAAACCACCGGGTAAGACCCGAACAGATCACACGATTTAAAGGGGAAAAAGAACGGCTTCCCTTTTTTTCGAGCCCATTTAAGTAGGAACCCATTTTGCCCGACGCTCTGTTCTTTTAACCAGACCAAGGGGCCGAGCAAAACCCCTGGTCTAGTACCGCAGAGGGACGTTTCACTTTGGGGGAAATTTGTGACCAGACCCTTTTTTTAAGTCCCAAACCACCATTAGTAACGACTGGATCTTTGATCGCTAGGTTTAAAACCCCGGGGAAACCCCAGTTACGAGTCCAACGCCTTCTAGATCGGGGTGACAAAGGCCCCCTTGCCATTGTCTAACTGTTTTCGTTTCAATGCTTTATATTGCTCTCCCCCCCCCCCCCATTGCAACGAATTTATTAAAAATGACCTTTGGATAACATTTTTTTTTAAATTTTAAAAAATATTAAACAAAATTTTAAAGATTTTTTAACAAAAAATTTTACTTTTTTTAAAGTTTTCGCACTTTCAAAACCAATCAAAGCTCATACAAATTTTACCTGGCTAAAACGCATTAAAAAAGGAATTTATCAAAAAAAAAATACTTCGCACCGTACCCCTTTTTTCCCCTGACTTTCGTCAACGCAACACCCTATATTTTAAAGTAAGTGAAAAATTTTCTCTTTTTTTCAGCATAAAAAAATATTGTATGGGGGCCAAAAAAAATTTAAATTTTATGATTTTACAAAAACAAAAAATGATTTCGATTTCGGGGGTTAAGGGGTTAAAAATAAAAATTTGATAATTTTATGGGTCATTTCAGCGAAAACGGTACAAATAAATCCGAAAACTTCAAAATTTTTTGGGAAATTTAAATTTTTAAAAATGTTTACCCCCAAATTTAAATTTATTTTTTTTTAAATTTTTTTTCTCCACTAATTGTGGAAACCAATATTGATTTAAATTTAGGCATAACCCAAATTTAAAAAGGGCCCCCCCCCCCCCCCCAAAAAAAAAAAAAAAAAAATTTTTTTGGAAAAAGAAGGAAAAAATGATCTCCCCCAGCTTCCCAAATTGCTAGGACTTAAAACCCCAATTTTTTAAAAGTTTAAAGCGAAAGCAACAACAAAACTTTTGGCAATGCAAAACAAAAAAAATTGCTTCTGAAAAACCCTTTCTGCTGTTTTTTATGTATGAAAAAACAAAAAATTTTGGAAAAACCCCAAATTTATCTTTTTTTCCAATTTTTTTTTATGTTTAAAACTTTTTCCCACTCTGTACAACCCTTTTCAGAAAATAAAATAAGCAATCGCATTAAATTGTGATTTTTTTTTTAATAATTTAAAAGTAATGTATCTCCCTTTGTTTAAATTTGATACTTAAATTTATTATTTTTCATTTCTAGAGGAAAAAAAGGGCCGGGGTTGCGGGTTTTCTGAAAGGGGCACTTTAAATTGCGAAAGGGCACTACTTCAACCCGCGTTTTGCCCCCCCCGGGCGGGGGCACACCCCTTCAAATATTTTTGGGAAACTCCCCCCCCCAGGAATATGATTTGGGGCCCCCCCAAAAAAAATTTGGGAATAAAATACCCTTTAGCGGGCAAGATAAAATTTCTTTGACCCAAAATTTTTTTAACGGGCAATTAAAAATTTTTTGATAAAAAAATAAAAATAAAAATTTTGGCAAAAGTAAGGAAATTTAGGAACAAATGCAGTTAATTTGCACTGTGGGATGTCCACTCTGTTACAGTCGCATTAATAGTGCAAAAAATATTTTTTCTTGAAATTGCAGACAGAATTAGTTTTAGGTTGCTTAGTTCATTTTATACTTGTTCTGTAATTAACTTTTCTTTACGATTAGAAATATATTTTTCAAACCTCATTTGTCTCCTCTGTTACACAAAGTGGTCGAACTATTCAAAACCATTAATGAATGACTCATATATACAAGCCATTTACACTTTATTATGCACAAATAAACAGAGAATAATTTAAAAAAAAATGATTAGTTGGCGAAAATTACTTCATTTGATAAACTTAACTTGACAATTTCAGACATGATTTGTACCATTTTGGCTGGAATAACCCATAAATATAACATTTGCATCTCGGAATGTATCTTTATTTTTTCAAAATGAAGTTGAATTTCGAGGTGATCGTTTAAGAATTAGTTTATTAATTTGTTTTTAAAAAAGTGAATATGTTTAGCATGACCCTTAATGTATTTAAAATGATAATTTGCCACTTTTAAGAATGTGTATCTTAATTTTTTGGAACTAAAGTAAAATTTCAAGTTGATTATTTAAGTAAAGTTTACTCATTTGTTTTTTAAAAAGTGAACAACTTTAGCATACCTCTTAAAAGTATATTTAAACTGCTGATTTGAATCTTCAGAAAACATGTTCCTTTGTTTTTTGGAGTTGTATAAAATTTTTAACTGATTATTTGAGTATAACTTTATTATTATTATTATTATTTAACACACTGGTCCTGTTTTAATATTTTCTTCTTTAACTTGTATGTTAGAAAAATTACATGCATATTATTTTTTAAAAAAAGAATTTCAAAGCAAAATTTTGCTTTATATTATTACAAAATTAGAAATAAGAAAATGTGTTAGGGCCGTGCTCCACATCAGCGTAAAACTCGACCGAAACTGAAGGCAGAAACCGAAAATCCGAGTACTTTCCATATTAACACTATTGAATCCATTTTACGCTTCTGCTTTATTTTTCTGCTTTACGTCAATGTGGAGCATGGCCCTTACTTTGTAATGAAGTTTAAATTCATAAAATTCTAATAAAATATGTATCAATTTGAAAAAAAAAAAAACGTTTATCTGAGCTTAGTTTTTTTTCCTTTTTTCTTTCTTTGTTTCTTTCTTTTTTTTTAACATTGGTGAAATATTTAATAACTGTATCATTTACGTAGAAACCTATTAAAATGATATTGAAACAGAAAAGCTTTAAAATTTAAACTTTGAGTATATATAGAAATATTTAATTCAATCTTTTAAAGTTTCGTCTATTTTGATAAAAATACATAATTTAGAAAGAAATCACAATATGCTAGTGTTTCATTTCATATGTAGCGCTACTCCTGTACAAATAAGAAGAAGGCTTTAAAAATTAATTTAGATGTATTTAACATGTTCTTAAAGAAATTATGCGAGAAAAAACTTTGATTTATTGTTTTGAAGCTGCATTACATAAAAATAAGCAAACATGCAATGTAATTGTAATGCCGGATATCCGGTATCCGGCGTGTGAAGAGCCACCGGATATCCGATATCCGGTATCCGGCAAAATCACTATCCGGTCCATCCCTAGTTTTTTTTAACTCTATTAAATTTTGACACGATCAATCTTATCACGCATCCCCTTGTAAGTCAAGACACTATGTATGTATGTATGAAAAATTGCTAAAATATCTTGATGTAATGTTGACCTATAATGTTAAAAAATATTTCAGATATTGCTGTACTTTCTTGACATCTGGGTTTTTGGTTCTTCTGGAGTTTCTCTCAAAAGGTGAGCTACGTCAGACTAACTATTCATTAAAGAATTCAGTTTTAAGTGCAAAGTCAAATTAAGCCCCTGAAATCGATAACACCTGGAGAAATATTCTCCAGAATCATCCAAAAGGTAAGTTTTTTTGCCCTTAAAACTTATTTTCCTTATAATTTAATTTAAATGTAAATCTGAATTTTCTAAAACATAGATTTTCAAAGTCTATTCCATGGATTCCTGAGGGTCCGCAAGCTCAAACTAGGGGATCTGCAGTGCTAGGCTACTAAAAGAATGTAAAAAAGTAAAAATAATTGTAGTCTCAGACTGAAGTGCAAAATTTTACTTCAAAATTTTACTTCCACTTTATAAGCACATTTTGAAAAGAAATAAGATAACTTTTAATGATTAGCGTTGTGTATGCACAAGGGGACAGCAAACCAACCAAAAACTTCAATTTTTATCAGTGTTAGAAATAGGAATTTAAAACTAAGCATCAGGGATGGCCCCAAGTATAAGTTTCTAGGTGGCAAAACGAGTAACCTAGGTGCCTTTTTTAATCTCTACTAATAATAAAGCTGAAGGTTTGTCTCTCTTTCTGTCTTTCCGTCTGTCTGTTACGCGCGTAGCGCCAAAACCGTTCGGTCGATTTTCATGCCACTTGGTACAAAATTAGTTTGTAGCATGTAGTTTTGCACCTCGAAGCGATTTTTCGAAAATTCCATTTCGTTCTTTTTCTATTCGAATTCTAAGCGGAAATTCGATAAAATAGGGAAGAAATATTTCGTACACATTTTCAAGTCTTATGTCATTCGAAAGCTTGAAATTTTCTGCACAAAATGACATTTTTTCGAAGTTTCTACGATCATCAGGAGAGCTGTAACAATTGTTTTAAGAATCCAGGAATTCAAGGCTTACCTTCAGTTAAGCAAGCCAAACGGTTCTAAATGTAATAGCTCGAGGATAAAATTTGTTTGAAAAGATAGATGAAATGAATTATTTTATCAACGGAAATCAACTTTTCATGTTGTTACCATGGTTACGTGTTCATACTTATTTTTGTTTCGTTCTTTTTCCAGCGTTGCCAGACGTAGTATTTTTGATACTACGGTTGTATTTTTTCGGCCCAAATAAGAAGCGTAGTATTTTTCCGGCAACCCTGTTTCCAATATTCTAATGACTTAATTAAAAGATTTGGCGGATTTTTTTTTTTTTTTTTTTTTTTTTCATTTTAATAGATTTCGCATTTCAGCAACATTGATTTTGGCAACGTTTGGAAACAGTAGTATTTTGTAATATTTTTTTAGAGGAGGCATAGTATTTTTTTGTTTTAATTCTCTGGCAACCCTGTCTTTTTCCCGGTGAAAACGCTTTGGGACCTTACTTGGCGCGTTTTTGCGTGTCTCGCGGAAGGGAAAGCTTTGAGAGGAACTACGTAAAATAGCCAGGGTTACCACGCTTGGCGCGCCTATCGCCCATCTAGCGAGAAAAGGGTACCTAAAGCACAGATTAACCAAATATCGTATCAATTGCGTTATTGCATCGTTCTTTTTAAGTGTTTCATTTCGGAAAATGTATTGTTTTGTTTTTTAAGCTAGGAAAGAAAACTTTCTTCTTCTTTTAAACTTTGGTAAGATTTCTGTTAGTTTCTGTGAGCAACAAAATTGTTCTTATTTTCTCTTTTGGCTTATTTTTGTGCATCTGCCCTTGGGGTTGCATTCGAATGTTCCAAGGGGGTGTTTTACCCCTTTTGTGGAGTAAATCAGTGTTCATTTCAATGCAGACAAAAGGGATATGAATTGGCACGACCACTTGGCGTTATATAGCCAAGCTTTTGGTCGCCAAGTATTTGCCGCCATTTTGGCGACATATCACTAAGTTGGCGAAAAAAATTGTTTTCTTTTTTTATTTGGACTCAATTTGGCGCTATTGGCGATATTTTGCGAAAAATCCTCTGAATGATGTTAAAATCGGTGATATTTAGGGGATTAATCATTGTAAAACATTTTTTTTGCATTGTTTCGTGGCAAACTAGGGATATAAATGTTTGAACTGTTATCTTGCTCACTCCAAGCACTATTTTCGCACTTAAGGCATCTTCTAAGAAATTTACACGTAAAATTAAGTAGCGTGGGGTCCATACCAGATTTTTATATCATACTTTGAAGGAAATATAGTTGAATTACAACTAAAATAGAGCATTTTTTCTGCTATATCAATTATTTTACAAATGAACTTTTAATTTTATATCACGGGCAAAGCCGTGCGGGTACCGCTAGTAATTAAATATATGTAAACTATTTTTAAACTATTAACTATTTTTAAATTTAAGCACACTGCAGATATGCATTGTGCTATGCTACTCACCGCAAATAGCATATTTATAAAATATACAAAAAGAAATGAGTTTTAAAAATAAAAGTGATTGCATTTGAAAACTCTTTGGAAATTTTTCTTTCGGGCCAATCCCTAGTTTTAATCACAATGAGTTAGGAATAAAAGATTCAGTGTGAGCCAGAATTTTAGGCGTCAAATTTGGCGCCTGGGGTTGGAAAGCCAGGTATGAAATGAAAATGTTTGGTCTCAAAATGCAACTAACGGCTGTTTATTTCTAACACTGGTTTTAATATGTATTGCCAATCTTATGGTATTTTATTTATGTATATTAAGAACTTATATGACTAACATAATGTTTCTATTATGTAATCAAACAAATTTTGATTCATTAATCGCATTTCAATGTTATATAAACTCCTAATATGTCATATATGAGTATTCAAGCTCCTAATACTCATGTGAAAAATGATCTTCCTTAACACTTTACCGACCGGTAGCCAGGGTTGGGTTTTTGACGTCAAAAACCAGTTTTTGACATGACACGTCGAAAACCTGTCAAAAACCCGTCGAAAACCTGTCAAAAACGTCGAAAACGTCAAAAACCTGTCTAAAACTCAAATACAGTGGTTATTGAGATTTTTTATATACATATAAGGTTTCTCATCCTGAAAAATATTAAATAAAATTATGCATCTTTTCAATCAAGTTTAATAAACATTAAATTAATAAATTTAATGAAAATTATTTCTCATTCTTTTAAACTAACTTGTTTTGCCGTGAAAAAAGTTAAATATTAAAACTCAAATCCAGCTTTTAAAGTAGTTTTGTTTAAATGTTTTTATAACTATCAATTAGTTATCTTATCAATCAAGTTTAATAAAAATTAAATTAATAAATTGAATGAAAATTAATTTGCATTCTTTCAAATTAACTTGTTATGCCGTGAAAAAAGTTAAATATTAAAACTTACATCCAGTTTTTAAAGAAGTTTTGTTTAAATGTTTAAAAACTATCAATTAGTTATCTCATCAGTCAAGTTTAATAAAAATTAAATTAATAAATTTAATGAAAATTAATTCTCATTCTTTTAAATTAACTTGTTATGCTATGAAAAAAGTTAAAAGTATTAAAAGTTAAATCCAGTTTTTAAAGTAGTTTCGTTTAAATGTTTTAATAACTATTAATTAGCTATTTTATCAATCTAAAAATCTTTACATCAAAGTGATTTTTTTTTTTTATTTTGAGTAAAAGCAAAACGAAATTAATTAGTACTCAGTGTACAAATCTGCTAAATACTTTTGATCAAACTATTTTATTTATTTATTTATTTATTAGTTAAAATTTATTATTTAAAATTAAAATTAAAAAAAAATCACTTGTAAAAATTTATTAAGTATACCCAAGACACACAGCACTTAATTAATCAGGGTTGCCACTCAATTCCGGGGGAAAAATTCCCTGTGTTTTCCCTGCATGAATATGCAATATTACGAACGAGCGAACACTGATATTTTATATGAACATTAATATCCTGGCACAGAAAAAAACTAACTAAATAAAAACATAGGGAGGCAAAGCAGAATTCATTAAAACTGAAATCATAGAACGTATTGATGACTAATCTCATACTCTCTAATTAAATTAGCATAAGCTTTAAAATGCATTTCAAACTAAGTAATAAATATTTTTTGCTTCTATAATACACAATTAAATATGTACTTATAAATAAATAAACTCAGCAAAAAAAAAAAAAAAAATGTGAAGTAAAATTACTATTTATTTTATTTTATTTATTATTATTATTTTATTCATTTGCACATAAATTTATTCATTGGTAAATTCCCTGCACTTTCCAGATTTTTGAAGAAATTTTCAAGATTCCCTGGATTTTCCCTGTTTTTCAATTCCCTGTATTTTCCCTGTTTTTTCAGGTTTCTCTGTGGCGTGGCAACCCTGTTAATGTGCCCACTTCATTTTTAAAATAAAAAATCTGTTACAGTAATTCCTCGAAGCAATAAAGCGATATTCAAAAGCCATATGTTTGATTTTTTAAAATGCTAGTTACCATTACTTACTCCCGAGCCCTTCAATTATGATTAGGATTGCTTATTACAATTTATTTTAATAACCTAAAACTCCAAAAGCGTACTTCAGTGTCTGAAATCAGAAATTGTCAATTTCATTTGAAAATGTATTTTGAGTTTCAATATCAAATTTAAACATGTTTTGGACATAAATTTAGGTTTTTGACACTTATGTCAAAAACCATGTCAAAAAGTGGTTTTTGACATGACGGTAAAAACCACGGTTAAAACCGGATAAAACCTCCGACTGTCAAAAACTTGCCAACCCTGCCGGTAGCGATTCGAACATCCTATGCCCTTTCACCGCCCGCTCAGCTGCAGATCGTCCAATTTCCATTTTATTGTTAAACTATAAAATCCACAGATCGGTTCAAAGTCGATTAATCGATGCCCGGTCGGTAAGCGCCGGAGAGCAAACGTCAAATAATCGACGCCCGGTCGGTAAGCGCTGGGAACAAAACGTCGATTAATCGACGCCCGGTCGGTAAAGTGTTAAACAAGGTTAACACTGTTTACTTCTAGCTCCAATAAGCTTGTTATAACCTGTAGAACTAAAGAAGTCATTTAATAACATTTATTCTAAAGTATTGATTTTTTAAATTAGTTTTTTTACTGCACAGCACAATATAATGTTAAGTTATAGAAACTAGACAGTAGTTCTAGAAAATATGTAAAAACAATGAATACATATTAGAATACTACACATAAATTTGTATTAAAAAACAAGTTTTAAACGTACAGCAGAACTTCATTAATCCTTACTAATGGGGGAATCCTGGTTGTCTGAATTAATGATAGTACGAAATAAGGCAAAATCACTTATAAATTGGGCTAAGCTACATAAACAAACTACTGCACGCAGTAAAAATGTATTTTAAGTTCAAGAAGGTGAAATACAAAGCTTCATAACAGAAAATTATAGAAATATATCAGAAAATTTTAAAAATACACCTTACAAAAATACATTGTTTTGCTAGTTGACCTTTTATTGATACTAATATATGAATCTACATGGCTGCCCAAATTAACCCTCTAGCTACGTTGTTACTTATCAAAATAGGTTCAAAATTTGCATATTTTTTTATTGCATGTTTCAAATCTACACTTATTTAATAGTTAAAATGTACAAAATATTTTAAAAGTTTTTTTTTTTTTTTTTTTTTTTACAATGCAGAATTAGATCATAGAAATAGATTGTTAGAATATTGAGATCACAGTTGACACAAGTAAGACACAAGCTACTCTACAGCTTGAGGATTTTGTTTTTTCTAGGGAAGACGTTTTACTTCATTTGAAAAAAATTAAAACAACTAAAGCTCTGGGACCAGATAATATTTATCCAAAAATTCTAGTTGAATGTGCAGAGGAATTAGTAGATACTATTGTAAAAATTTTCAATGCTTCGTATAACTCAGGGACAGTGCCAGAGGACTGGAAACTGGCTAACATTACGCTCCACTCTTCAAGAAAGGGTCTAGAGGTTATGCAGGAAATTATAGACCTGTCAGTCTTACTTCAGTGGTTTGCAAAATTTTTGAAACGTTATTTAAAATTAAGATTATGAATTTCTTAGAAAATAATGGTCTGTTGACTAGTTTGCAGTATGGTTTCAGGAAAGGTAAATCGTGTGTTACTAATTTATTACATTTTTATGACAAGGTCACCATGGCTTTAGATAATAAAAAGTGTGTGGATGTTGTTTACATTGATTTTCAAAAAGCTTTTGATAAGGTACCCCATGTTGCACTACTTAGTAAATTAGCTGATATAGGAATTGGAGGTAAAATTTTAGTTTGGGTTAGGAATTGGCTGACAGGAAGGAAACAAAGAGTAGTTGTAAGGGGTAACCATTCTAAATGGAGTGAGGTTTTAAGTGGGGTTCCCCAAGGATCAGTTTTAGGTCCACTTTTGTTTATTATTTTTATGAATAATATTCATGAAAATGTTTCTGGAAACATGAATTGTTTTGCTGATGACGTCAAAGTTATGGGGGTTGTAGAAAATGATGAACAAGTAAATCAGCTGCAAGAGGATTTGGATCATATTACTAAGTGGGCAGACAAGTGGAGCATGGCAGTAAATGTTGGGAAATGTCAAGTGCTGCATTTAGGTCATGGAAATAAGCATACAAACTATTATTTACAGGGTTCAAACATTAGTAAGGCAGAGAATGTTATGGATCTAGGTGTCTTAATAAATCAGGACTTCAAGTTTAGTCAACAGTTCAGCATAGCTAATAACAAAGCCAATAGGATGCTTGGGTTTATAAATAGATCTATTTCAAGCAAATTTAAGAAGGTTCTTCTTCCTTTATATAGAAGTTTGGTAAGACCTCATATAGAGTATGCTGTTCAGTTTTGGTCTCCTTATCTTAAGAAAGATATTAATTTATTGGAAAGGGTACAAAGGAGGGCTACAAGGTTAGTGAATGAATTTTCTAATTTAGACTATGATTCCAGACTTATAATGCTTAACATGTATAGTCTTGAGCAAAGGAGAACCACAGGGGACATGATTCAGTTGTTTAAATTTATCAAAATGAAAGCTGTTATAGGGTTAAATTTTTGCACGGAAAGTAGGACAAGGGGTCATTGTTATAAGCTATTTAAATCTCAGGCTAACCAGGAAATTAGGAAAAATTACTATTTTAGCAGAGTAGTGGGAACTTAGAATAGTTTACCGGAAGAGGCGGTAAGGAGCAATGGAGTAGATAGCTTTAAGAGGGCCATTGATCTTCATTGGGGTCTATAATTTGACTAGGACCAGCCCAGTTGGGCCCAGAGCCTGTTGCTGGTTGTCACATTTGTATTTGTGTAAATTCTTGTACATTTCTCAGAAATGTGGCCGCCTAAATAAATCTATTAGTCCACATGTAAATAATCAAGTAAAGTCACATAAAAGTCGAATTGATACCATGAACAGGGAAAGAGAGGGTAGCACAGTTAAATAGATGGCAAAAATGCATCCCCTGGAAATTGCAGGTTGCTCAAATTTCCTTACTTTTACATTGCCCATGGAAATCACGGAATGTACAGCGGGAGGGTTGAGCGATCTCCAATTTAGAAAGGTCTGGATTAAGGAGAGTTTATTGTATCACATAAGATTGGGGGGACGGCGGGGGTTCGTTTTTAGGTGGTTGTTTGTGGGGGCCTGGACTTTTATTCCATAAACTAAACATTAAAAAGATTCTTAATAATTACATAAAATATTATGATGATAAAAAAATGACCATAGTGCAGCAAATACTATGCAAGCAATTGTTTTTTTAATGATCTTCATTTTA
>JAXGGA010021531.1:0-16427 GCA_038373865.1 Uloborus plumipes | reverse complement strand
TTTGAAGGGTTTTTGCTCATAACAGGCAGAGTTTTTGATCAAACCTTATCAAAACTTCAGGAAAAATGACAAAATACAAGAGAAAGAACATACTAAAACGGTAAATAAAGTTATTAAAAATCCGATGAGATATGAACGTTAAAAGGAAATGTTTTTTCACGGCGCATGCGCGAACGACAGAAATTTATAACTACAAAAATATTGTACTCTGATTTATACTTCATCTTATAAAAAAAGTTTCAGTTGAATATCATGAAAATTGAAAAAGATATCAGCGATCTAGTGAGCTGTATTTCATTCATTCGCAGACAATACATAAAAAGTGAGGGTCTGTCCAAAAAGAGCTATTTTTAAATTAAAGGTTATTGCGTCATCGTTCAAAACCAACGTTTCAGGGGGTGTCCGGATGCTTTTGGCCACCTACGTATAAGGTCTATTTGGCCGAATAGGCGAAATGTGACTTCTGTGCCGAATATAAATTTTCAAACTGTATGCAATTTAACATTGAAGAAAATGCTCAATTGTCACCACACTCTTTGTGGAGAACCCCTTGCCATTTATGTATTGTCTGCGAATGAATGAATTACAGCTCACTAGATCGCTGATATCTTTTTCAATTTTTACGATATTCAACTGGAACTTTTTTTATAAGATGCAGTATAACCCAGGCTACAATATTTTTGTAGTTATAAATTTCTATCGTTCGCGCATGCGTCGTGAAAAATTATTTCCTTTTAACGTTCATATCTCATCGGATTTTTAATATTTTTATTTACCGTTTTAGTATGTTCTTTCTCTTGCATTTTGTCATTTTTCCTGAAGTTTTGATAAGGTTTGATCAAAAACTCTGCGTGTTATGAGCAAAAACCCTTCAAATAAAATTGCCATTTTTTAAAAAATGTTTCATATCTTTGGAAGTAAGAGTGGTACGTTCATAAAAATTTGTACAGTAATTATACATAGTATGCTAATTAATTACTGAAGTTTTTAGCTTATTCCGAGCTGTTTTCGAAGAGTTATGGTCAAAAAGCGGTTTTACTTTCAACCCCCTTTTTGTCGTCCCCCAAATGCAAGGGTAATTTAATTTCAACTTGGAAATATTCGGTGAAGCCTATATTTTGTATGACTAAAGTTAAAGAACAATTGATCACTTATTTTTCGAGCTATATGTGAAAATGTGAATTTTCGAAAGTGTCCGGATACTTTTGGCCACCTAGTGTAGCATATTACCGAATTCCAACTATTTTTTGGAAATTCGGATATAGCGAACCCTCGGTTATAACGATCACTCAAGTCGGTCCGTTGAGGGTTCGTTATAGCCGGGTTTGACTGCATTCAAAGAATAGTATTTTTCCGTAACGGACGTATTTTATGAGATACGTCTGTTACGGAGTAAAAAAACCATCATTTAAGTACTGTTTATGGAAATCGTCACGTATATAATATGCATATGCAATCCTGGGATTGTAACCTTCAATAACGCTGCTGACTTAGTTTCGTCCTGAGTGTTGTCTTAAGAACATACGAGGGAATTTTGGGGGGAAAAGTGTGAAACTTTTAGCCAATAATGTGCCAAAAAGTTACCCGGCTTAGAGTACATTTAATTGTTAATACAGTTTCCCATATCTAGCGTTTTTGTGTATTTGAGCTCGTTAGCTTTTATATAAGGGCGATTCTCTGTAAACTCGTCATTTTTCACACGAAATCTGTCTGGGCATGGTTTTTTGAAATGTTCGTATAATTATTTTACTATTGCTCAGAAAATGAATCTATTACTTTGGTTTGAAAGAGGGCCCATTGAAGCTTGTGTTTTTCTGATAAATTGTGATAGGGGGTAAGTCCCCCGCCTGGTATAACTAGGCAGGGGACTGTGCCTGGTGACTGTGTTTTTACTCTTTGTTGCGTAATATCTGCAAAACTATTGGAGCATAATTAGTTACGAGACTACCTATAAATTTAGGCACAAATCGTGGACATAATAACTAATATGTTTCATAATTAAACTAATTGGTATTAATAAAATCACTTCCCAGAGGACTGTTTTCGTAACGATCTTGATGCATACGTTCAACACAAATGTGGCTCTCAAACTAAACAAAGTATCGTTTCAGTACCGTTCTCGGCAATTTCAGCAAATTCACACTGATTGCTTTAAACTTCATGTCAAAAAACATTTGCAAGAGTAACAGATTTTTTTCTATTGGAGCTTTGAATTTGATTCAGGGGACTGTTTGAAAAATCTCCGGACAGAATTTACATGACAATTTTAAGTTTAAAAAATAAGTAATTAGACCTTATATCATGAAAAAAATATAGCTGCATTATTCTATTTTTGGATAATAATTGTCAAATTTATCTAGTGTTGATAGGATTTTTGGAATATTACCTAGAAGTGTTAGACAATACGATTGGGACAGCCAGGGGACTGTGTTTTTAGCACTTAGATAATTTCTAGAAAAAAAATAAATTGTTATCGCTCCAAATACAATTGGGCCACCGAGTATTAATACTTTACTCGTATTAAGAGCGATACTTATTTTATTACACTTTATTATTTTTAAAATACTCGGTCGGGACAGCAAATTACCAGTTTACAGAGAATCGCCCATAACGCAAATGTATATTCTTGACGAAGTGCGGTGGAATTTTTTTTTCTAGATTTTAGGATGACATGAAATCTAAACAAAAATAATTCAAAAGCTCTTACTTTGTAATTCTATTGGCAAAATACTTGTACTGTCTGTCCATGAAAGCTGCGTCTGGCACTCGCGAACAGTTCCACTTAAAAAAGGGTAGATGGGTTGTGGATGATAACTTTCCGAAGTTTTCAGTTTAAAACTTGTATTTGCTACATCCTTTTGACATATTCAACTAAACTATGTATTTGAAATGAGCATCGTTCCACGTAGTTTGACACAGTTCAAAATGCTTTTTATTGTTCTTCCCTTTACTGTTATCTTAGCTAATACCCCTATTTTGGTAAGATCATAGAAGACCTGACGCATGCGTTAATGCGCGGAACGTTTTACCAAAGAAGTTCAAACAGAGTATTCCTGGTCATCCACAATGGCCCTTAAAATCCTTCACGTGAAAAGTAACCACGGTTTGCAATGCGCTAGAGCTGAAGTTTGTCACTTTCAATCTTCTTTTTGTGATAACCATTAGAAAAAAAAAAAAAAAAAAAAAAAAACATTTTTCTATCAAAGAAGGTTTCAATTTCATGGTGTTCTTTTCATTCATGGCTTTTGCTGTTTTTTCAATAAAATAGGCTTTGATTGTAGAAACTTTGAACCCCCTACTAGAAAACTTTTAAATGACAGGCCTATTTTCAAATATGGCATTTACGTGACACGTAAAGAGGAATGCATATGTAAGGCATAAAAAAAACCCCGTAGAATTTAACTTCAAAAACAATTGAATAAAAAAATATTTGTATTAGAAATGCAATGTGTTGGAATAAAGCCTGGCGATTAAACAAGAAGCAATATTAGTTTTGTACAGAGTCAAATTGAATCGTTTATTTCGAAAAGGTAACATCTCTATTTTAATCTCCTCTGTCTCTTTAGAAAATTAAACAGCGCACGGTTATATTTTTGAATGTCATAATCAATGAAAAAATGCCTTTAGTTAAGTACACAATTACTGCAATAATTTACCAAATAACCATTGATTATGACATTCAAAAATATAACTGTGCGCTGTTTAATTTTCTAAAGAGACAGAGGAGATCAAAATAGAGATGTTACCTTTTCGAAATAAACGATTCAATTATAAGAGCGGCACTTTTGCTTGGGAGAAAATGGACTTCAAGGAGGTCATAGCGACCTCCGAAAATGGAATTAAATATGGTGAAATGACCTCCGAAAATCCTTGGCAGAATTGGAAATTTTTGGGAGATCACAATGACTTCCTGTGACTTCTCTTTGGTTGGCCCCTGCTTACTCCCGCCCCCTTAAACTTGAATCCTGGCTCCGCCCATGAATAAGGATGAAACTTTGAAAATAAACTTAATATTTTAACCTCTGTTGAGGATTATTCCCCCTTCACATAAGGGTGAAAAAGAAAAGCAAGAGTCGGAAATAGAGTGGTAAATTTTAAAATCCCGTGGTCGGAGTTGATCCTTTTTTCTTCAACTCCGCAAGCCCTACTTTTTAGATTGTTTTGCCTCTTTTACTTTTGAAGCACAAAGTTATTCATTCAATTCTTCTGTAATGAGTATTTTAATCTTAAGATTTTTTTACTTACTTAAATACTCGTATATTTTCTACTTCCTAGTGGTATAGTTAAATTTTTATAACCTACAAAGTATGCAGATTTATCTTATGATAAATTAGTGTCTGATTTCATTATTTATTTGAAAATTTTATTTGATACTCTCTTAACCATACATTCTTCTATTATTCTACATTTAAGAATTAAAGATGTGTATTACAATGCCATTTTTATTGTGGTTTAAAGAATAACAAAGAAGTGTTGCTTCAAGACAACTTATTTATTAGTGACAAGATATAAAAGCAAGTATCATTGAAAAATGTTTCTTGAATCATCCGCTGATTTTCCTAGGAGAGTCCTTTGGAGTTTTTCAAGCTGCAAAATAAATAGCGAATTATTAATGAATGTTAATAAATACATTGATTAAGAGGCACATTTAATTGCAAGAGTATTCGATCGGATCGAATCGAAAAGGATCCATTGCATCTACCAATAGCGAAAGCAGAAATTTTCTTTGCTTCACTCAGAAAGTAATTCTTCGCTACGTTACTGCGGTGGATAGAATTTCGATCGGATCAAACACAATCTAGTTGTATCAGGCCTTAACCCATTTTTTGCCAAGTAGCCTAAAAACGGGACGCTTGTTAGTTACTGCATATAAAAACCTGTAATGGCTATATCATTTTACTAAAACTGTTTTTCACAAGTTAAATAGTCCTTCTTGAGAAAACCAGTTAGAACCACTATGTAGACATCAGCGTTATAGCAGAAAGAGTATAGCTGTCAAAGTTATGATGCCAAATAAACCAATGACACCCAACAGATAGAATGTATTTCGTCAAAATGATGCATCTAAGATCAGCTCATATTTTTATATTTCTTATTGCTCATTGCGTCCACTGCTATACTCGTGCAAGATTTGCACTAGTCAGAGTCTATTAAACCTTGATTTTGTCCTTTGTTCTATTTTTTTTTTCACTTTTTTTCATTTATTTATTTATCTTTTCAGTTCAAAAGTAGTTTCCAGAAATCGCTACAAACTACTTTTTTTTGTATCGCGCTACTCACTACTCTACTTTTTTTCTAAAAAAGTAGTGCGCTACACTACAAACTACTAAAAAATGTAGCTACTACAGTAGTGTCGCTACTTGTAGCGCGCTACTTCCGACCACTGCTCGAAATGTTTCACCTCTGTCCGTCACGTCCATAAAACCATTTCGTTCGGACGGAACAGTCGTAATGTGAATAGCCATGAAATTACCCTACCTTTCAGCAACAGAGACCATTCCGTCTTTTAGAGCATTTCCGATTAGCCGATGATTGTTGGAGGGTAACGGTTGTTTGGAGGGTAGATTCCTCCCCCACCGTTTCTTCCTGGGTAAACCGGGTATCGATTTATTCCGGGGTAAATTCCTCCACATTGATAACCGCTGTAGCCGTAGCCGCATCCACCATACATCTGTGCATCTCCTGATCCCATCATCGTCAGAAACCTGAAAGACAAGAAACAGCTGGTTACATTAGGGATATTTACACTGTTACAAAAAATTTCTGATTTTTTTTGATACTGAAGCCATCAGCTTCGACATACATGAGGACTGCGTACTATGCGCCTTGTCTCCTGACAAACACAAAACTGATTTACAGCACAGAAAGGTTGAAATAACAACCATGGGCAGGGCAGGACTCGAACCCGCGACCACTTATTTACGAGGAGAATACTCTACCTCTAGGCCCACGTGGCTCCCTCCTGAAATTTTACGGTAAAAGTTGCTGGCATCCGCATGTTGCCAATGACTTTTATCGTAACGTTCTATTTTACTGTAAAATTTTACGGTAGAAAACACTAGAGCTAAAAAGTGCGAAATGCGAGTAGCGATGAAATTTATGTAATTCAAAATGTTCCAAATTCTTAATCTTACTTAAGATAAGATGTCAGTCTTTCAGGATTCAAGATACTTTATTTTCAGGATTTGAAAGATATGGATCCATGATAAAACACAGTTGGAAATAGCAAAATTGAAGCATTACCAACTGACTGCATCACTTCAGCAATAAAAAAATATCAGCAGCACCGCAACAAGAGCGGTTAGTTATATACCAAAACAAGTACTAAGTACTATACTTCGCAGCAGCTTAACTTGTCAGTGACGTCACTACGGGCGGAGCGAATAAGAGCTCACAAGCAGTCAGCGGTCTCCTCTAAATCGCCAAGTAGGCTGTGACGTTTTATCTAGCTCGTTTTTCATAGGCGAACGTCACGCTCTTGGCTCCGCCCGTAGTGACGTCACTGCCAAGTTAAACTGCTGCGAAGTATAAGTAAATTTGCGGAATAGTTTTAACAAGCAACAAGGATCGAATCCGGGACCCTGTTTTCGCACACCGTTTTTCTGTCCACTGCAAACAAAACCTAGTGAGATACATCTGGCGAGTGGAAATGGGGCCGTGGGAGAGTCCGATTGTAAGACGTTGGACTCGTCACCGGAGGGTCCCGGGTTCGATCCTAGCCGATCAAATGTCCACCTTCGTCACTAATGGTGGCTGGGGTACGTTAAAAATAATTTTTGGAACAATGTTCCTCCAAGTGAACCGATTCCTCTGGGGGTACTGGACATGGTGTTTGCTCGTGCTCCTGGTCTGGATCAAAAAAACAGAGCGTTCTTCAGTGACCCATACAACCTGACAAACCACGTGTTGTGGTAGGTACGGGGGACCCCGGAGTGAAAAGTGAAAGAAGGGGAGTGGTAATGAGGTATGAAGTGATTCGCAGAATAAATCACGTGGTGGAAATGATTCGTTGTCTCAATTGGTGCTGCAATTGATTCTGTACGATTCTTGGTACAATTGAGAATAAAAAATTTTTGTACTGTAAACGCTCCATTTTACAGTAATATTTACTATAAAAGTTTTCTGAATTTTTAAGTGTTGATTACCAGGTTGTATTGACTATATAGCGAAATCTTGTCACAACAACTTCAAGGGACCGTACATTTATGTTCGTTGTAACGGAAACTTCGCTGTAATGAAATTGAAGTAATGTACTGGAAATTAAATCGGGATTGAAAATTTAATTCGTTCAATCGAATACTTCGTTGCAATGGTATTCCTTGTCATGGGATTTCACTGTATTTGCGGGTGCCCCTGGATTCTCGCTAAATTTTGATCGCGATTGATCGCTAAACAGGGCGATGCTGTTTTGTTTATGCTTTGTTTACTTTTGTTCCGATACAAAATGCATTTAACTGGGTTTATAATTTTGCTTATATTGATCTTCATTGCAATTTTATAGTGTTTTTGCTGATGTTTTATTGAAATGTCATTTTGTTTTGTCCAAAATTTCTGTACGCGTGAATAAGATGGGCGCCCAAGCAATAATCAGCAAATTTCGCCGAGGTCCAACCTCAAATACACTAGGTGGCCAAAAGTATCCGGACACTTACAAAAATTTACATTTTTACATATAGCTCGAGAAATAAGTGATCAATTGTCCCTTAACTTTAGTAATACAAAATATAGGCTTCAGCGAACATTTCCCAGTTGAAATTAAATTACCCTTGCATTTGGGAGATGACAAGAAAGGGGGTTGAAAGAAAAACCGCATTTTGACCATAACTCTTCGAAAATAGCTCGAAATAAGCCATAAATTTCAGTAATTAATTAGCATACTATGTATAATTACTGTACAAATTTTTATGAACGTACCACTCTTACTTCCGAAGATATGAAACATTTTTTAAAAAACGGCAATTTTATTTGAAGGTTTTCGCTCAGAACACGCAGAGTTTTTGATCAAACCTTATCAAAACTTCAGGAAAGATGACAAAATACAACAGAAAGAACATACTAAAACGGTAAATAAAAATATTAAAAATACGATGAGATATGAACGTTAAAAGGAAATAATTTTTCACGGCGCATGCGCGAACGACAGAAATTTATAACTACAAAAATATTGTAGCTTGGTTTATACTGCATCTTATAAAAAAAGTTCCAGTTGAATATCGTAAAAATTGAAAAAGATATCAGCGATCTAGTGAGCTGTAATTCATTCATTCGCAGACAATACATAAATGGCGAGGGGTTGTCCACAAATAGTGTGGTGACAATCGAGCATTTTTTTCAATGTTGAATTGTATACAGTTTGAAAATTTATATTCTGCATAGAAGTCACATTTCGCCTTTTCGGCCAAAAAGACCTTTTACGTTGGTGGCCAAAAGTTATCCGGACACCCCTGAAACGTTGGTTTTGAACGATGACGAAATAACCTTTAATTTAAAAATAGCTCTTTGTGGACAGACCCTCACTGTTTATGTATTGTCTGCGAATGAATGAAATTCAGCTCACTAGATCGCTGATATCTTTTTCAATTTTCATGATATTCAACTGAAACTTTTTTTATAAGATGCAGTATAAATCAGGGTACAATATTTTTGTAGTTATAAATTTCTGTCGTTCGCGCATGCGCCGTGAAAAATTATTTCCTTTTAACGTTCATATCTCATCGTATTTTTAATATTTTTATTTACCGTTTTAGTATGTTCTTTCTGTTGTATTTTGTCATCTTTCCTGAAGTTTTGATAAGGTTTGATCAAAAACTCTGCGTGTTCTGAGCGAAAACCCTTCAAATAAAATTGCCGTTTTTTAAAAAATGTTTCATATCTTCGGAAGTAAGAGTGGTACGTTCATAAAAATTTGTACAGTAATTATACATAGTATGCTAATTAATTACTGAAATTTATAGCTTATTTCGAGCTATTTTCGAAGAGTTATGGTCAAAATGCGGTTTTTCTTTCAACCCCCTTTCTTGTCATCCCCAAATGCAAGGGTAATTTAATTTCAACTGGGAAATGTTCGCTGAAGCCTATATTTTGTATGACTAAAGCTTTAAGGAAAATTGATCACTTATTTCTCCGAGCTGTCTTAGTAAAAATGTGAATTTTTGAAAGAGTCCGGATACTTTTGGCCACCTAGTGTATAACTTTACCAGATCATCGCCCATGTCGATTTGGCTATAATATTGGATTTCAACATTGCTGACTTCTAACCCCTATGCGGCCCCCCCCACCTGGCCCCCCCCGACGTTAAAACATTAACCACCGGCCCTCCCGGATCGATTTTCATCCGTTCTTACGAAATATGAAAAGAGTCCGATTTTTGGAATTTTCAGCTTTTATTTTGATGAAATTAAGCAATCCAGTGACTAAAAAATCGTTTTCCACTCGATTATTACTTTTTAACCGTGAAAAGTGATTGGGCAAAATCCTTTAACTTTTGGCAGTGAGGGGGCAGTCGCTCCCCTTGCCCCCCCCCCTGTACCAGCTGCTTATGGTACGGTGTATGAGGAGTGAAAATAAAGAGAAGTACTTACGTGATGCTGCAGATAACGACGAGAATGATAAGAACCTTCATCTTGGTTCGGAACGGTATAGCTTGGAGCCTTGTATGTCTGTCTGACACCTTACGTTCTCTATTTATACAAAAATTAATATTTTTACTTGTTCCTTTGACCAATAGCGAAATGAGGAAAACATTACGTCATTGCTAACTAAATTCCTACCAGTGGTCGTTGACTTTCTGCACATGTCATTGGTTTTATTGTATATTTAAGCCTTATTGATTACTTATAACGATATTATTGCGACAGTCTAACAATTACGACAACAAACATATATGGCATTACTGCCTACAAGACAATCGTTTTAAATTGAAATATGTCGGTTCATTGAGAATGCCATCGCTGAAGCCCATCTCCTATTGAACTTTGTTTAAATGTCAGACTGCTTCATATCCGTATCGTGACGGGCTTGGACGCCTCTTTAAAAAACGTTTGCAGAGGAACTTTTAGAAAACAATTTGAACTACGTTTATGAAATTTCCGCGTATATTAGTCACGCTCAGGAAACAAAAAGAGAGCAAAACACGCAAAAAATTATGTCTAGGACATCTTATGGGTGAAAGTTACTAACAAGTAATTTTTATTGATTTTTGTACATTAATACATAAATATGTAGAACAGCGTGGGTCGGGCCGTGGTGGCCCGATCGGTAAGGCATCGGACTCGTGTCCGCAGGGACCCGGGTTCGATCCCAGCCGATCAAA
Source organism: Uloborus plumipes (assembly GCA_038373865.1). Lineage (NCBI taxonomy): Eukaryota > Metazoa > Arthropoda > Arachnida > Araneae > Uloboridae > Uloborus > Uloborus plumipes. Next base: position 6,115 of record JAXGGA010021531.1, on the reverse strand, counting down.
GATCCACCGTCTTGATTAATGGTGGCTGGGAGACGTTAAAAATGTCGTGGTCACAAAGTCCTCCAAAAGTGAAAGGATACCTCTGGGGGTGCTGGGCCTTGGGTTTGCTCGACCCTAGGTTCTGGTTCATAATTAAGAACAGAGCGCTCTTCAGGGCCCTATCCCGGTTAAACCACGAAGCTGTGGTAGGTACGGGGGACCCTGGAGTGTGAAATGAAAACAGCGTGGGTCGAAAAAAATTAAAATTCGACAGAGCACTTAGCCTCAGTGTGAAAAATTGTGACTGCCTAACGTTAATAACTATGCAAAATTTCGTGACTCTGAGTTAGTGCTTCCGTTCTGGAAATAGACTCAAATTTTACAAATTTTTAGATAAACTCAAATAAAGAAAATGTGCTCAAAATAATTAAACTTGTACGTTGCTGCGAACAAGTTTATTTATTTTGTCTTCATCACGAAACTGTTTTCTAGATCTATCTTATGAATTCTTGGACCTAACGTATACCGCTCATGTAATCGCCACTGTAAAATTCGGAATATTTACTAAAACAGAAAGATTTCGATGCTTTGAAATAGGTAATCTTAATTCATTGGCCTACTTAGATAGTCCTAATACTTAAGAATTTTTTAAACTAATTTGTGTAAGCTGAAATGAAAGTTGTCACTCACATATTAGTTGGAAAGCAATTTTGTTCAAATACAGTTCATTTTCCTTTACTGTATTAGAACTCGGATTTTGTTGGTATAAAAATTTCCATACTCGTTCCCACAGTAAAAAACGGGGGAAAAAAGAACATAACAGAACAGACATTTTTTTAAGTCAAAGTTTTCTTTTTTTTGTAATTCAGCAAAATCTTTACTAAAAGGATCATGTTACCCAAAATTTACATGAGATAATAATAAAATATATTTCGTTGGAAATATTAATAAAATGTAATTTTCATTAAAGTTAAACATGATGAAAGACAAAACAATAGAATTTTTTTTATAAAAATAAACCATAGCTTAATGAAAAAACATAGGACAATGAATTAAAATAAATTAAAAAAAAGTTGCAAAGCAAGAAGTTAAGTACAAAATAAGCTTAGTCTGGTGGAAAAACATACATTACACTTAACAATGAAGACGTATCATGAAATTCAACGAGGTCAGGTGCTATATTCAAGGACACAAGGGCTACGAGAAAATTCAAGACATTACTGAAAAAGAAACCTTAAAACAGAGAAACAATTTTTGAAATCGAACAAAAAAGGAAAAAAAAAACTTTATTCTAAATAATTATAATAAATGTTCATGTTTTCTTACTCTTCACTGTGCAATGATTCACATAATCATGAATTTTTATTGTAGTAAGATTTAACAAATATCAAAAGGGGGGGAAAAAGCTTGGGAAAATGAAATAATAGTTTTATTCTCAGATACAAAACAATATCAATAAGAAGAACGCTCGATTGCTCCACCCCCCTTTGAGATATTGACACACAAATTGAATCAGCACCTATACTCAATAGGGTCTACCTATGGACCAATTTTCGTTTGATTCCGCCGCACATAGGTAGATTTCGCGAATTTAGGCGGCCAAAAACATTTTATTGTGTTAACAGCTTTTAAATGGGGTTTTAGTAATTAAAAGAGGTTATTATAAAATAAAACACTGTAATTAGTAAAAAAATTAAATATTCTAAAAAAAATCCATATATATATCATAAAAATAAAAAATGAATAAAATTAAAAAAAAAAACATTTTTTTAAAAAAATAGAACAAAAAAATAAATAATAATAATAGCAAAAAAGATAACATGAAATGAAAATGTTATAAAAAGTAAAAATTAAAAAAGAAAAGATGTGTCGGAGTCCTATATTTAATTTTCGGTCTCATTTGGATCCCCAGGCAACAACATTGCAATAGTTTCGCTTAAAAAAGATTTATGTGAGGTTTTCCTGATTGGCCTCAAACTACTTAACAATGGATCTGATGATAATAATAATCTATGAAAAATATCTAAGTTGCACTCTTCGCTTCTCTAAGTTGCACTTTGTTTCAAGCGGAATCTCAAAGGTTCCACCTAAGCATGGACTATTATTTTTTCGAAAACTCTTTATTTTTATGTGCTTTCAACTGTCTTTGTTTCATTTGTGATTTAACGTATGAAAATTTATGCTTAAGAGTTGTTTTATTGCCTTCTGTATCACCATAGCGCATCAGCAAGTAATTCTCTAAATAATCCAATTTCTCATCAAAAGAGGGTTAGTTTTGTCCCTGAATTAGGTCAAATAATTTTTTTTTCGTCACTACATTCAAGCCAGAGTAATTTGATGACCCTAAAACAAAGAAAACTATACTTTAGAAGCGTTAGAAAAAAAATGTTTTTCTTGTTTTTTTTTTACAAAAAATCTTTGATTAAGGATTTTTCTGAGATTTGCGGTTTCAAGCGGCAAATTTTTCTTTTACTATAATACTAAGACCCTGTTTATACCGTAAAAGAGAAAAAAACAGGTGGGACGGACCCTGAAGTATAGTTAAAACTCTTGAGAAAATCGAAAATCAATGATAAATTTGTGCAAAAAACCTCTTGTCTTACAAGTAAAAAAAAAAATATGATAATCTGTAATAAAACACCATTATTATAAAAAGTTTTAAAGATTCATACCTGAATTATGCGAATCCATCACTTTCATTAAGGTAATTACCTTCACAAAAAAAATATGGACTTAGTAACAAAAGTTGCACAGAGAGCGTCGAGAACTGAAACGTACAAAGAGAACGGAGGTCAAGTTTCGACTACCTGTGAATAATTCATGGCACATGGCCCCAGGGCCGCCGAGAGGTTTACCGGGGCCCCGAGGCAAAGTACGGACATGCTCCCCCCCCCCCTTTCCAAAAAAAATCTCCAATACTAAGACAATTTACGTTCGGTGCAGTGAAGAAAAATAATAATATTTCGTATTTGTTAATTTTTCTTCCAATTTTATATTTTTGTGTGTTTCATATTTTTATAATATGCTCGTGTGCTGTACTTAAGTATACTATGATATAAATGCGTATGAAATGAATCAGAAATACATAACACAAATTTACAAATAATATTCCTACTTCAATTTACTAATAACTATTAATAATTCTATCACTACTTCACAAAATTAATAATACATATTTACATAAATTACACATGTATGTGGTTTAAAATCCTTTGCAAAAATTGCATTTCTTGACTATTAAAAGCGTTATTCCTCCCTTTGAAAGTTTTAATAAACCCATTAAAACTTTCCATTGTACACATAAGAAATGCCTGGTAAGTACTACAGAAGATAGCCCCCTAAGACATTGGGCTACAGGCACTCGTTGCATTGCTGCGTGGACACATGTAGATGCGAGATGTTTTTGCTTTGCCTACACAAAAATGAAGTTCAGTTAACCAAAAAAACTAATTTTTTTTTAAACTAGCAGCCCGGGCCCCCTCTTGGGCCGGGCCCCGGGGATTTTGCCCCTGCTGCCCCCCCTCTCGGCGGCCCTGCATGGCCCAAGGGTGGGGATAGTTGGAATAGATTACTGGAAGTGTCTTCTAACGGAACCGGTCAAAATTTTACGACTAAATTGACTTTGAAAAAATGACTTTTGGCCGCCTAAATCGTCGAAATCTACCTATGTGCGCCGGTTACTTCCTGAGATATAGCAATCACCCACGCGCAGAACACGTGCGATTGCTCCACCCCCTTGGAGGAATTCGCTAAAAAAAGTCAGGTGCACCAGTTCACATGGTGGTACATTCTATTCTATTTCTATTCTAGAAGTCAATAAACTTCGACACACATGAGGACTGCGTACTATGCGCCTTGCCTCCACAGATAGTACAATACAGATTTTATAGAAGGAAAGAATTTACATCACAGAGAAGGAAGTTACACCCAGGGCAAAGGCGGGAATCGAACCAGCGCCTCTTGAGACTACAAACTGACGGGCAAACTAGAGCCGCTATATAGACAGGCCGACGCATCAAGATTAAGTTTCACCACTTTGGATCCAATTCCTTAACTTTTACTTTCATATTTTCATTGTTGCGGAGTAGGGTTACCAGAAAAATGTTTTGGCACATTGCTAAGCTTTGCCAAATCCACGTGCCGCTAATAATTGCTCACAGTGAAAAATTACCAAAACGCGATTACTGGCCAGAAAAGACAACCTCTCAAACACACAAGCACGCGTTGGATCCAAAGTGGTGAAACTTAATCTTGATGCGCCGGCTCGTATATATAGGGGCCTTAGGGCAAACCCATTGCGCCGTTGAGGCCCTGGTGGTACGTATGTGCAAAAATTTTTGTTCGATTTCATGCAGTAGTTTTTGCTCTAGCGCGGCCACAAAAACTGGTCACACACATACAGACTCACACACACACACAGAGAGAGAGAGAGACAGACAGACATTTTCCAAAAATGATCGAAATGGACTCAGCGCATTTCAAAACGTGCAAATCCGTCAAAATTCGACATTCGAAAATTTTCACGAATCCAATATTTTCTTCTATATATTAGGTATAGAAGAAAGTAAAAATCGAAGTACTGATAGACAGATAAAAAATTTCTATTGCGCAGAAATCATCGCATCCAAAATGGCGGGCCTTGGTGACGATGAATTTGTTCGCGCTCTGCAGTAGTAATGCGTGAAAGCGGGCATAGTTATTAATTTACATTGTAACATTTATCAAATTATTCGAACGAAAGTAAGAATCGCGTTTTGTGAGTTAAAGATTCCATGACTGTAATTAGTTTTGAGCGAATTAAATAGTCCTTTTATCGAGAAGTAAGGGCCCTGCTCCACATTGAAGTAAAGCAGAAAAATAAAGCAGAAACGTAAAATGAATTAAATGGTGTTCCTATGGAAAGTACCCGGATTTTCGGTTTCTGCCTTCTGTTTCGGTCGCGTTTTCTGCTGATGTGGAGCAGGGCCCTTAGTCAGAAAGATGCAATGGAACTGATTGAAAAGCTTGCTGATAATGAAGAAACTGCGATCTGCTACGAATTTTCCAGATCGCAATTCAGTGCAGAATATGCCTAATTTCTTTTCTGCTTTGAAAGATGACTTTTATTCTTTTCGTGCGGACATTTCAGGTAAGGTTGAAACAATTTATGAACATTTTTGTTTATACCTCGTTGCCAATGTGAACGATAAGTAAAAGTTGAATGAAGCTTTTGATGTAAACAATCTCTTTCCTGTATGTATAGTGCTTCTCTGGGGTAATCCCATCCTTACGGACGGGACGTAACAATCAAACTTTAAACTCACATAATTACAATTTCGTTCAAAAAAAAAAACCTTTATTTTTTTTCTCTCTGTTTATGCCATTCTGAATTTGAGGCGGATTCCTTGACTACAAAAAATAGCGAACATGCTTATAAAACTTGATTGTTACGCCCGTAACAATGGAATTGCCCTATGGTCAGTTATTTTGGGTACCAGAAAACGGTAATTGTGTTGAGTTTGAGTTGGATTTCTTTAGCAAAATGACTACGAAAACGCCACCAAGTCAAATTAGCGTCAATTACATTTATTACCCGTATAATATACTATTACCAAAAATTAGATAGACATTGCCAATGTCTTAGGTGAACTTTTTGGAGCAGAACTATAATCTAGGTAATAATAATGGTCTCAAAGTTATGATTTGTATTTTGGTAGTTCAATCTACTTTTCCTGGTATAATTGACGGTAATTAGACAGGTTGGTGTACTTTCGGATAATAACGTAAATTGAAGTTCAAGTTGTTTTTAATAATGGAAGTAAAAAGCGCACTGACATAAAAATCATCCCAAAGTTTACTAAAATGAAGGCTTTATTTGTATAAGTACGGATTTCTCAATAAAGGATGTGTCTGGCTTTTCCTTAGAAGTTGAATTTTGCTCGGGGTATGAAACTGCTTATCAAATTTAACACATGCACTTCGTTTCCTATTTAAGTGTTCGAAAATTAGGTTTTAGAAGAGACGATAATTTTATTACTTATGTCTCCATGAGCAGTTACAGAAACCAATGACTGATTTTAGCTGTGAACTCGTAATTCGCTGTCCGGACAGAGTATTTTAAAAATAATTAAGTTTAATAAAGTAATTATATCTCTCT
>JAXGGA010021530.1:0-16428 GCA_038373865.1 Uloborus plumipes | reverse complement strand
GATTTAAAGAGCAACGGATTGTTTGTTCACCACGCGCTCCCATTTATACATTGACAGCGAAATTTTTTGTACTTGGATGGCGGCCAAGGTCATATTACTGACGTTATTATCCTTAAATTTTCGACATTCATTCTTCACCTATCCCATTACAGATACATTATTCGTTTTCTGTGGGTTAATGTTTTATTTACCTGGGAAAAAATCAGTCATAATTGAACAATCTACGTACATATTTCATGAAACACAACGGGGAACACGCGGAAAGGGGGTGGGGGTCATAACACAGCCTGTACCATTCAAAATTTTAAAGGGGATGTTTTTGTAGGTTTTTTTTTCTTTTTTTTTGTCTTTTGCGCTTTTTAGAGGTTTTTTACAGTATTTTGGTGTGTAAACTAGTGCTCTTAAAGAGCCCATACTTCTGAAAAATCAAGTCAAGATTGATTAACGGATGCCTTAAAATGAAATTCAGATTAAAATTTGAGAGGAAACATCTTGCGAACTTAATACTTCCTTCACTTTGTAAATGAAAAAAAAAAAACCGAGTTTTTATTTTTATTCTTCTAACGAAACAAAAACGAGACATTAATCCGGAAAAGAAATAGTTTTATCAAATTCAACTCCGCTTAATCCAAAAGGTTTCCAGAGTTTGAAAGGCATTTTCCTTCTTAAATTCAGAAAATGTTAAGATTGATAGAAAAGAGAAGGAAGCGTATATTCAAATTAGGCTTATCAGAAACTTTTCTTATTTAACTTATTCAGCTTGAAGCATTTTATTTTTATGAAAAACTTAGTTTTCCTCGTTGATGTAAAGGAACAATGTGCGTACGATATCGTTCGAGTTGGAAAGATTTCTACCGAAAATTTTTATATTTCTTGAGGTTGATGCAAGTTCTAATTGAAAAAACATAAAGGAGATTATTTCTTTTGATCCTTTTTTAAAAATTTCACTGTAAGACGTTTTGAATTACTTACCCGAGAGAATTGAGAAAAATAGGTTTTTTTTTCCATAAAATTGGTAAAAGATTAAAACTTTCGCAGCATTAAAAAAAGTTTTGGGGTAATAATATGCTTCTAGTTTTTATTGCTCATTTGTATTTCATTTTATAAATTCGAGTGTTGATAAATTACACACAAATAATTACGCAACATATATATATATATATATATATATATATATTTAAAGTTTTGCATATTGAAATAACATATTCTTACTCACGTAAAAACTGTTAACATTGATTCTTTGTCATCTAAAGTTCTTGAGATGAATTTTGATTAAAGAGGTTATGAAACGCGTAACTTAAAATGATGTAAAAATATTATACCACAGCGAGTCATTTTTGGAAAATAAAATTATTAAACATATTGCCTCTACTACATTAACACTGAATGAACCTCTTAGCTAGTTTTTGAATAGGTAGGTAAGGTCTCTGGCACATGTTTTCTGACTAATTTTTGAAGAGAGCCTAATATTTTGCATAAAAAATATATATGAAATTCTTCATCTTGATCCATTCGTTATCTTGCTTCGTGCTCCCTCTACCTGCCGCGTTTTCAATCTTGGCAATTATTTTTCATTTTATTTTGCGTCACGATGTTTCGTGAAATCGATCTTGACAATTTAGGATAGTCTGCAGTTGCATGGTAATATATATATGTCGTCATGTGTGTTCAAATTTACATTGAAACAATCTGATGTGGAGCCGACATTACTTCATATTGCGACTATAAAAATGGATTTTTTAATACAATACATTCGTGCTACTCTGTAGAAAAAAGTGTTCGGTTAACTAGAAAATCTCTAGGAGAAACTGGGCTTTTATACATATTTCTAGTAACGTACAGCTCCTACTTAGGTAGTGTTGGCAACGTTATTTAAGAAGATGCGTATCGTTTCTAGAAATCTTTTTAGAAGCCTAGTTCTCTTGTAATTTTCAGGCAAACGAGCAGTTTTTTTTATTGCACAGAGCGATTTAAATTACGCGAAATAGATATTTAGCAATTTTTTTTTTAAAAAATAGTAACGTATCTTAAACTAGCGTAGACTTCTCTCCCATAACAGAAGATTCCAAGTGTGCAAGTTGAAGTCCGAGCTGCTTCATCTAAAGGTATTGAAGATTGGGAGAGAAAGAGGAAGTTTCTAACAATTAAAAAAGTGTTTTGTGTTACATAACTGCATTTTGAGGTGAATTACAGTTAAGAATATTGCATGAATTTATTTTTTTGTGTAGTGAATGATAATAAACAGTTTCATCTTCACAACAAAAATTTCGACTTACGCGAGGACCTTAGAAGGCGTTCCTTGCGTCAGTCTACTACATCGCAAAAGAAAAAAGAGAGAGAAGAGGGGAGCGTTTACATTTATACGCGTATTAGAAGCAATAATGTACAACTTTCTTACCTGTGCCTGTAAAGTATGGTAAACTAAAGGCGATATTTTTGGTTAACGTCCGAGATCTGAGTTTGTAGTGATAAAAATTAAATCCAAAGAGTAAGAGAATATTAATACATTAAAACACTACTTTAAGGTAAGAATAAAATCATATAAAATGCTTACAAAGTTACCTAGTTTATGTATAACTTCTGTAAGAGATAACATCAACTTTAACAAATTCTCAACTCCAAACTCTACCTGCATTTCATCAAAAATGTCGCCAATATCGTAAAATTGAGAAGAAATTTTTAGATTTTATTTTTGTCGCGAAGTTTGTCTCCAACGGGGAACAAAAACTTGACTGCCTTATTGTAGGCGATATTTCCCAACTGGTCGTGTATTTCAACCTGCATCGCAGTTAAAGCCAATTTACCACCGAAGGGGTCGACACACTTTTTGGAACATTGGAAACAACCAAAAGGAGCGATGAATAGCTAGACCCCCATAAATATCCTAGGTACGTAAATGCAATATACTTCCTTTACCTAGCAAAAACAAGTAAAATCTTAAATACGATATCATTATTTTATTTTTTAATGGATTTAACAAAAAAAAAAAAAAAAAACTAAATTAAAAGTTAAATTGAAGGGTAAAAAGAAATAATACGCCAAATACAGTGAAGCACCGTTTTTACGTTTACCTTTTATACGTTTTTATCATTTATACGTCTTTTAGATTGGTCCCGGTAGAGTTAAATGCATATCAATGGATATCGATTATACGTTTTTTCATTTACGTATACATTTTATTCATGCAGTCCCTTCAAAAACGTATAAACGGTGCTCCACTGTAAATATATCTAAGTTGCAAGTAGAGCTAATATTTAGAAAAGTGCCAATTTGAGTCCCAAGTGAATTTTCACCAGTATTTCAATAACTAGTTAAAAAAATAATTTTCCCCAGAAAGAAGATAATTTTCTCTTTCATTTCATCTAATAACATCAGAAAAATTTTTTTTTTTTTCATCAGAAAATATTGTGTTTATACATCAAAAATCAGATCGGTAACGTGTCCCAAGCAGCAAAGCTTAGCATGCAAACAGGTCATGCGCACTTTCTAACTTGCCAAAAAAACGCACTTGCACAAAAAACGATTCTGTTTTTACCCCTTTGTTAATATTTTACTTCATTTTTGTTTTAATCGATTTCTGATTTTCTAGCTGATGCGAAATAAGCGTGTCCCAAGTTCCGCCGTCAGAGTGGTAACAATAACTTCCGATCTATGTTTAGGCTCCCAAAATCATTTCCTGCACCTATACCACGTGATGCTGAGTACCTGGTGAAAAGTTTTATCGAATCGTAATTAAAAATTTGCATTTCTGCATCTAAAATTGTAGGTAAGATTTTTTAAAATGATTTTATAAAATGTGTGTCATTTGAGTCATCAGATCGGTAACACGCTCTAAAATGCGCAGTTTTTATTATTTTAAAAATTATTTTATATATAAGTATAGTCCTTTGTTACAAGTGAAAAAACCACGTGTTTGATTTTGGTTTAGTGCGATCGACTCGGAAATAAAAAAAAAAACTTCGTCAGTTTGTCAGATCGGTAACAGTCAGAGCGGTAACATTGAAAAACAGCAAATATGTTACAGAACTAACTCACACGTTTCAGAATTATAAAAATCAAAAATCATACTTTAGCCATATATATTGAATATTTTTGTTCTTAAAAAATGAAAAGCAATGAGTTTTAGTACAATTGTTTCATTTGTGGTTTGTATGACCTAACAATAGAAGTTAGTAAAATAAGAAAAATTGACACAGCAGAAATTAAGTTAATTAATTATTATTATTTTAATTTATTTATTTATTATTATTATTATTTTTTTTTTTTTGGTGCTTCAATTTCTCATAACTTCGCTAAATAACTAGATAATAACTAGCATGCTAAATTTGAATTTCTGATCAAGAAATTAAATTTCCTGCAACTAATTGAAGAAAAGCAAGCAGCAGAGTTGTGTGTTGAAAAAGTTGAAGTTGTGTGTTGTTTTAAAACAAAACAAATGTTTTATTAGCTTGGATTTGGTAATCTCATAATTTATTTTATCTAAAAACCTTATCGCTCATTTTTATTTCCAAGAAATGCTTTTTCATAATGAAATTTGATTTTTTAGCCTAATATGTATATTTTAATATAATTATCTTAATTCTATGTTAAAAATGCAAGGAAATGATATGATATTTAGAGATGTTAACGAAGACTGAAAGCATAAACTCAAATATGTAGCTCATATTAACATCAGATCTGTAACGGCTTAAAAGTGAGTAATCTAAGGAGGGGGTAAATAACTTCCTTGACCTCCCCCCTTTTATTTTCTTGCATTTAGACCCAATTTAGACTTAAAATCCAATATTAGTTTTTTTCTGCAAAAAAATTTTTTTTTCAGAAAACTCCAACTTCAAATTGGCACTTTTCTAAATATTGGCTCAGTAAACAATTTAAAAAAATGGAAAATAATCGCTATGATTAAAATTGCGCATAAGTTAAAAACGCACCTGTAGCAGATAAGTATTCACATATGAATATCCCATTATGTTTGGAAACAAATCTTTAGACAATGGCTGTTTCTTTTTAAATTTAATACAAATAAGAAATGGCGGTAAAACAAGTAGAAAAACCGTGAATTTTTTGAAATTGGACTCGCAAGTAGAGCTAAACAAATTATTTAACAAGCAAATATTATTTAAATTTGTAAACTATTTTGAACTATAAAGAACCACCTCTAGTTGGTCCAGTTTTAAGAAATATGATAAAATTTCAGTTTTAATATTATCTTAAATTTGACAATAACGCTTCCTTTTTAATTACAAATGATGGAAATAAAGTTAGCAAATAATATAAATGGATTAACTGGAGAAAATATAGACTACAATGTTTGTTTTCCATATATCTATATGTCTTTTATACGGTTAATTAAAAAATGCATTTGTACAGATAAGGATCCAATTATATTTCGTTTTTTATTAGTTTCACTGGGATTAATCTGCAAAGTTCAGAGAAAGTTTGAAGGAATTTAATTATGAAAAAAGAAAAAAAAATGTAATAAATATTTGAATTAGATTTAGAAAAACTTTTCATATTCAAAACCATTCAGCTTCAAGTATTTTTCGGTTTTTTTTCCTACTGTTAGAAAGAACGCTTTTTTCTCTTTTAAATAAGCAAATCAGAAATCATATCTCCGGAAGAAATTATTTGTGCCTTTATAAAAGATTTTTATCCTTTAATCTCATTCAAAACTACTGTTTTTTTTTTCTTCCGAAGTCTCGGTATGCAGGTTGGATTATTCAAGACCAGAATATCATGGGACGGTACGTTTTATTTTTTAAAAAAGAGTAAACATTCTAGATATGAAACCTTTTCTAGTCCACCGTTGCATAGTAATTCCTATTTTAATATAAATGCGAGTAAAATCATGAAATAAGACCGCAATTATCTTTAAAAATAATTTAAGTAAAATGTTTTCTATTAGGTGCAAAAACTCTTTAAAAGATGAGGGAAACGTGTATTTGTCAGTTCGTCGGTTTGTTTGTCAGTCACTGCACACTCTTCACCCCAACCCCCTTTCCAATGAAATTATCAGATTCGATCTAGACGTTTTTCATTCGCTTTTATATGACTTTTGTATTTAAAACGTTGATAGTTTTACTCTAAAACTGTCTGTTTGAGTAATTCTTGATTTTTCTAAATATTTCCTGTGCACAGAATAGCAACAGATTACCCAATAGTTTATATTTATAGTACTATGAAATTATATCGTCAAAGTCGATGGAACTTTCATTTGTACCTTGGCACATCCTAAAAAAAGTTTGCTTCTGGTTAAAGGAACAAATTATTAAATTAGAAAACTTATTTGCCCTGTTATTCGTACCTGGCATGAAAAGACATTAAAAATCCTAAAAAACTCAATTTTAATTAATATTGCAATATAAGGTAGTAAATCTAATTTTTATTGTAAAAAAAAAAAAAACTACTTAAAATCTTACTAAATATTAAAATAATTATATAAAGATTATTAAGATACTAACAAAATTATGTTGTTGTAAACATTTCAATTAACTAACATTATTATATCATATTTTGTCTTCAAACCTTGACTTTTCGTCAGGACTTTAACCAGAAGCGGGTCATAAATCATCTCCTGTCACACTTTCGCAGCGTAAACATTTTTGAATTTTAAATGTATACACAGGAAAATTTATAACCAGGATCTACTGCTAATATTTTGTTGATTTTGAGGACCAAATCTACATTTTGGCTCAGCAAGCGGCAAATCCGTAGGGTTATGAGGATGATTAATTGTTGGCGCAATTTGCAAGCTGCACCTATAGCAGAGTGTTAGCGGGTTATCACGTTTGAGGAAAAATTAATATTCTTCCCATGAACTTTACAGGTTTGTTTGCTCCGAACTTCAGAAGTTTCTCGTTGTTAGACACATTTATGATCGTGTAATACATGGTTTAAAGTGAAGATAAATACGTTTAAATGGAAACGGCTTAAAGGTATTGGTATTTTCAATTGAACCGGTAAATTATGTTGATAAATATATAGAGATATTGATAAATATGGTGATGAAATTAGTAGATAATGGTTGTGAAATGTATAAAGATTAGATTAGTGTAGAAATTAATGAAGAGATAGAAAGGTTAGGTATATTTAAATATTTAAATATGTATATATACAGTCTGATGTTCTTAGATGAAACTTACTGGTCAGGACTTAATTGATTTTATCCAAATAGGGGTGTGATAGGACATATAACAAGGACGGAAAAGATACAGAGAGGTACTTTGAGTTGTTTATAAAGCAGAACCTGTAATTTGGAAGTACAAAGCTCGAACGAAAACGTCTAAGAGATAGCAGTTGGAAGCACTTATTTGAAAAGTTCAGAAAGTCCATCCGAAACTTATTTTCATTCCTTTTTAAAGTGGAAACGTTCCCGAGTGCCAGGCACGGAAGAGAACGCACAGTACTTACAGATGCATAGATATTAATTGAAATAGATTGTATATAATACCGTCCGAGTAGTTTTTGGGCTCATTTAAGTCTAACGGAATCGATCGAATCGAATGCGATCAATTGTGTTTAGAAAAAGCCAGAAAAAGTTTAGGTACCGCAAACTTTAACCCATTTATTCCCAGTAGCCTAAAAACGGGACACTTGTTAGTTACTGCATACAAAAACCTGTAATGGGTATATTCTTTTACTAAAGCTTTTTTCACAAGTTAAATAGTCCTTCTTCTTGAGAAAACTAGATAGAGCCACTAGTTGGACCTCAGAGTTTATTTATTGCCAGCCATTTTCAGACAAATCAGTCAAGCAACGATCCAGCATGGGTAGCCACAGCATGTAATTTTTTGCGACCCTTTTTTTCATAAATTTAAACTATTTTAAAATGATTTGCTTAAAATTGATCAGAGATGCCTTCTGTAATGTTACCTTGAAAAAGTGAAGTCAAGTAAGGTCGTATTTTGCTCACATATCAGCAAAATATCCCATAAACAGGACGTTAAAGAATAAATATGGCAACGGCGAACTATTTTAAGCCTAAAATGTATGTAAACCATTCCAAGTAAGAGTTTTAAGCAGATACAAATTGAAAAAAAATGTAAAAAAAACTTGGGGATAAATGGGTTAATTCCGATCAGGGCCGTAACCAGACTATTATTTCGGGGAGGGTTTTACCAACTCATTTCTCGTGCAATAAAATATTATACTATAAAAATATCATTTCTCGTGCGATCTATATGATAAATGAAATTTGGTTCGATGTTCTACATTCTATTGATTTTTTTACAGTAGATGTTAAGGGGCATTAACATGAAAAATAAAATAATACAATATCTTTCCTATGAAGGAAGAAATTTTGATGTATACGAAGAAGCTTCGCCTCAGTTAACCCATTAATGTCTAACATTTTTTTCCAAAGATATTTTGTTTACTGGTTACGCGGCTACAGAACACACTTTACAATGGTTATGGGCTGCAATCTGAATTGAAACAATACCAAAGTAATAATTGAACTCTATTATTTGGTTGAAATGTTCATTTTTGGAAAATTCAGACACACTTTTTGGACCGTCCCTAAAAAGGGACGCTAGGCATTTATGGGTTGTGCTATTGTTGTGTATGAAATTGTGTTTGCAATAAATACAATTAAGATAAGTATTGTAGATAAATCAATTTGTACTATGATTCAATTATGATGATTTCAATTTTCAAAGGAAGTTAAAAAGGAAATAAGAAGATTAAAAATGTAATAACATTTTTCAGCAAACGTGGCGTTAAAAAGCATTTTTTAGAATAGTTTTGAAAAAAAAATCCAGGGGTTTGAACACTAAATACCCTTTTTTTAAATACGGCCCTGATTCCGATACATGTTTTTTTAATATTTAAAGCAAGAGATAAAAAAAATCATTAAGTATCCACAAAGAGTTATTTTTTTATTTTTTTAAAGAAGAATTTCTTCAGTGAATTGTATCATGAATTAGCCTAGAATTTATAGCTCTGTAAATAGCTATCTCCAGTAACAGACTACGCAAGAGAACATTATCTCTAAGCATTAATGCATAAATATACCCAAAAATTGAATCTTACATCACATCAGAGCAGAATAAGAAGCCACTTCCTTGCTCACCAACATGCAATTATCAATTTATCAAATTACCTTGGCATTCATTGACCTACCCTCTTTTTGTTGAATTTGTCGCGCATCAAGCTTACTGGAAGTTCCTTCGGAAAATATTCAATGTCCCCCGCTGCTTCTTAATTGTAAATCCTTTTAATGGTCTCTGGGTTTTTGATACTGGATTCCGTAGCGTAATTATACTATGTCTTCATTAAAACCACCTCCTCAGCAGGGAACCTGGGCACACCCCTCTGTGCTAGAGGCCTCCTTCATTCCGTGGCATGTTAGCAAACGATGGGAGAATTTAATTGCGACTTCCTTTTTTTTTTTGCTGGTGGAGGATTTGGGGTCAAAGTTTTGAAAGAGGTGATAAAATTCTTTTGGTAAAAAGAGGAGTTACTGATTAGTTTTCAAAAGGGGACATACTGCTCTGGTAAAAAGAAAACGGTCTCAAGTGGTTATCTAACTTATTGTACAATAGCAGTGGTTGATGCTCCTTATAATTTAAGTGGACTGTAGTTTAGTTTGTAAAGAATACATTCTAGTAAAAACAACTTCATTTTATTACCATTTTTAAACCAACTGAAAGTAATTCAACATAAACTGAAAATATAACTAAACAAAACTAACGGAACTGAGCAAGTTAAAAGAATCAACAGATTTTATAGCTTTTAGGCACGTATGCGTTTCTTTCTACGCATACGGCCAATGCGTCCTCTGAACTAATTGTGCAAAGGCTTTAACAGGGCATTTTTTAAAAAAGTATCTTAGAGATCTCATAGACATCTCTAATATTGATACGATCACTCTAAATGCTGCAAAATACTTTAATAGGAAATTGTTCATAACAAAGGTGTTAAATAGCTGCTTGTCAAATGAATAACTGACTTGGTTTTTGCGTAAGATCTCTCCACTTTTTACGGTGGAAGCGAAACTTGCATTTTTGTGTATTTTATGTTTTTAATGGATTTTTTTTTTGTTATCGTATATGGTGAGAGCATCTAATCAGACATAAATTATGTAGTTGTAACTTGGAAAAGTACTCTCAGAGTTTTTCATGGCAGTTGAAACATGTTCTTAAAACTGTATCAGAATCGCAATAAACACATTAAATTAATTGTCGCTTATGAATCAAATACTGCTTCAATACAAGCTTTTTTTTTTTCATTTTTGTACATACATAGCGGACAACAAACTCAGGGGTTTTTCATCCATAATTCAGATTGATATGTTCTGTGCTGTTCCTTCGAAAACTTGTAAAACTAAAAACTTCAGTCAAACTTCATTTTTATTGACTTTTAAGCGACTACAAAAAAGTTTACTGTCTTATGCAGCTTTCTAAGCAATTCGTAGTAAAGTTATCTATGGTACAAAATTAAAGTTTAATGCGCATTTAAATGTAATGGCAAGGCTCTAAAAAGAACATAGTACCATTTTGAGAAGATATTGATCTTCAATATAAGTGAAGGCGACATATGCTATCTGTTGCTATCTTACACGTAAAATGTTTGAGACAATAATGTGCTGCGTCTTACTTAATCTGATGTGTGGACGAATTTAAAATTTTATAAATTTTGATAAGGAGTTGGATGGACACTGCTTTTTGTTCCTTAAAAATGCATCTCTTTTGATTTATTAGCTTACAATTTTGTGTTGAGAAAGGCGTTCCTAGTAACTCCGAGACACGTGTCTGCAGTGCTCCTGCAGACAAATTTGTTCTTTTAACGTTTTTTTATTTGCTTGTATTCTTCAATCACAAAGGTATTTATTATATTACATCTTTATATATAAAAATGAATGTATGTATCTTTGTATGTATGTATGTATGTCCTTTATAGACTCAAAAACCTCAGAAACTACCCGTCCGATTTCGCTAAAAATTTCACATTTACGTCTTCACTGGGAATACCAAGAGACCAATAAGAAAAAATCTGACTGGTAGTACTTTTTTATTTCAATTTTAGTTGAAACTTCCACATAAATGCCCTAATTTTTTAAGGGTCTCCTCCATTCAAATCATTATTTAATGCTTCATCTCAACTTCCCCTCGATATCTAATTTTGCGCTTGATATTGTCTTTGCATCGCGTTTTTTCTGAGGCTTCTCTCAATTCAAATAGTTAAGAAATGTTTCTTTCGTGAATATTCACCCTTGAATGTATAATACTGCTGTTTTTATGTTTTTGAAAGTAGAAACACAATTTTTAGAAAATCATCGCAGATAAATAACACATTTAAGTTTGATTAAACGTTTGATCCTTCACGCCGATTTAACTGATCACGTTGTCACAAAAAAAAAAAAAAAAAACCTTTTTTGGATTTCGCATGTTGCATTTTAACCCTCGCGACTCCGGGCATATCCACTACTGCAATATCTATTTTTCGTCCTTTGTGTTTAGCATATATAATGCAATTATCAATGAAAACCAAAGCAAGTAAGTCTCAGTAAATTTACAACCACCATTGATCCATTCCTCTTTTAGCAACTCCCTCATTAGCATAACACGTGATCTTCAGCACGCGAATGGTCTGCTGTTATGTACTGTTACAGTGAGCGTTTAAATTCCCCCACATCAACAAGGAAAGTTAGGAAAGAAGGGAAAATCGGACATAGAAAACGATACATTGATTTGTCCTTACGCCTGGCGGCATTCCTTGGTTGGTAGGGGGTGTCTGTCTAAGTTGCTGAGTTGGTGATGTGTTGCTCAAATAAGACTGTTTTCCGATAGGGTAAAGAATTTAGTTGTGAGCCAATTAACTTTGTTAATTCGTGGTTTTCCAAGTAGTTTTTGGGGCTTGCTCCACATCAGCGGAAAACGCGACCGAAACCGAAAATCCGAGTACTTTCCATAGGAATACCATTTAATCCGTTTTACGTTTCTGCTTTATTTTTCTGCTTTACGTCAATGTGGAGCAGGGCCCTAATTTTTTTTTCAAAGATTAAATTTTAAATGTTGGAAAAATAAATTTGAATCTATGGACCTTGAAAATTTCAAGCCTATGAAACGGAATTCGGGTCAATCAAACATGAAACATAAGACTAACACGTATTTGCACAACCGCCAAATGCCCAAATGTGAATAAAATGAATACTGCCATTTACTTTTCATTACTGACTTTTAACCAACTTCCAACATTTATTTTTAACTCTAAATTTTATAAAAGTAATTTTTTTTAATCTGAAAAATTTACTCTAGGAAACATCCTAAATTTATTTTAGACGCACTTACAATGATCAAAATATTACAGTAAATTTCTCTCTCAATTTCAAAAAAAATGTTATGATGTTTTCCCTAGTAAAATTAATAAGGAAACGTGATTGTTAAGCTTTTTTTTTTTTCAAAATAACAAAATAAGAACTTACACCTTATGTTTCATCTTATTCTTGAAAGAAACTATCAAACTTAGAAACATGATCGAAAAAATATGCGCAATATTTATGTCTGTAAATAAACAAAGAATATTTTTTAAATATTGCCTATATATTGTATCTGAAGATAACAACCAAACTTTTTATTAAAATATTAGTTATCTTCAAATGATCTTGTTTACACAGCCATTTGTCTTTAGATCTTTGATCTCTTCGAGGTTTGAAGTGATTTAAGGATTCAAAATTGCTTAATGACATGTGTGATGGTTCATTTCCACAGCTCTTAGTGTTTCATCCGCATAAAACGTGATCCATAACTCATGAATCTTCAGGTGTTTTGAGCAGTGTATGTTAATTATTTAACTGCCAGTGAACTTAGATGGAAAATGATGGAAAGGAGAGGATGTAATTTAAAATTATATTATTTTGGCTTCGTTTTTATGCAGCAGCGCAATAATACGCTTTAGAAGGACGTTAAGTAAATTGCTTGATTGACTTTGAACTGTTAGTTTTGTGAGGCGCAATTGTCAGCACTTAACAAATATTGGTATTTAGCATAGGATTTGAGTTGCAACCCGTGTTGATAATCAGTATTTAGTGAAACGACATACTCACCACATGGAAGCTTTTGTTTAATTTTATACTAAGCGTGATGATCAACGATAATAAACTCAAAAATTGTCGTGTATGTTTTTCTCATTTTCAAATGAAATAAACATAGGTATATATACTGTCCAACCTTGAAAACGAGCCTAGAACGTTCTACTTAAAAAAGGGTTTATGGATTGTGAGTGATAAATTTGTTGTTATATTCGAAGTTTTGAATTTAAAACTTGCATTATCCTTTTGACATATTTAACTACACTATGTATTTGAAATGAGCATCGTTTCAAGCTGTTTGATACAGGCCCTGGGGGAGGGGGGATAGTAATCTAAAAATAAATAATGCAACTATACAACGGAATAAGGAAAACTTTGTGCAATGCATTTTGCAAAATCCAATCATTTTCAACGCAATTTAAACGCAGCAAATTAAAGCCAAATACATAGCTCAACCAAGCATCAAATTTCCAGCGACATATTTCGCAAGGAGGACTTAAAATTGCAGGCTACCATCGCACGTTCCTTATAGAACTTCCTGCCTAAAATACCAGTTTCAGGCAATTTATTCCACGTGCGTTTCACGTACGTTCTTTCGAGTGCAAAACGTGGGAGTTAACGAAGATCGATATTCAACTTAGTTCACGCAACGCCACACAACATTTTTTTTCCGGGAGTTGTCACAGAACTACCGATTTTCAAAAGGCTCTAATTTTTTTCGGTACCCTCCAAGCAGGTAGCAGTTACGGTTGTGTAAGAAAATTAGGGTGTGTCAATTCATTAGTTTACGCAGACGATAAGAAGGAAAAAAAAATACGTTGAGAGGAAGAAAAATGTGATCATAATCTGTCGTAATTTTATTACGAGGAGCACAAATTGAATTTCCTCGGTTAAAAAAACGTTGAGTTTTTCTGGCTGATAGGCTGTGGCATATCGACGTAATAAATTCGGGCACTTTTTTATTTGTTTTCGGGTTTCCATGGATACTAGGTGTGGTATTTGTACCAAACGTGGGTCGGCACGTAACTTGAGTTCCTTAACTCCGAAATGAATGGATGGGTCTTGATTTTTAGTTCGATTAAAATTGGTTTTCTTAATGGTAGTTTCTAATGTTAGCATAGTCTTTTTACAAGGAAATATTTCACTCTTGACTTGTTCTAAATAAAAGTCAGTTCTATTTTATGAAACTTAATTTTTTTATCCGTAATAATCCCAAGATTTTGGTTTTGTATGTGTTTTTTATAGAGCACACAAGTGACACAACGTTGCTAGCACAATATTTTATTCATTTTTGAATTTCTTAGTTACTCATACACAGTGGCGTAGCTAGGGGTTGGCAGGAGTGGCTCTTGCCACGGGCGCAGCAACCAGGGGGGCGGCATTTTGATCGACTATTTTTTTTTTTTTTTTGGTTAAGTCTAAACAGACTAAAAAATATGAAAATTTGGCAGACATCCCCAAGCAGCGCAAACTGCGCCCTACGTAACAAGACAAACCATACAAAATGTGCAACTTTGCTTTGGTAGATTTATATGGGATCTGGAATCGGCATAATAGGCTAATATGAAATGGGCTGGTCTTATCCACTTAAAAGATATAGAAACAAATCTTTTTTCTCCGTTTCTTTCCATCCGTTTTTTTTTCACGATATCACTTCAACTTATCTACACTACATACTATACTTCGGAAATGACGGTATAGTATGTAGTGTATATACTTCGGAAATGACGTTCAACGATTTTAAAAAATCGGCGAGCTTTTGTCGAAAACAATTCGGAGGCACATTTTTGGAAAGCAATAAAATAAGCAGAAAATAACTCCTCTGTTGGTAACAGTTTTTCTTTGGCGAAAACTAGTGAGAGAATAATATGTATTTCTCAAAACCGGGAGAAGGAGGTTTCTAGAAAACGACTATTGCAATTTTTGCGATTTTAAAAATTTATGTCTCAAAAGCTTACATTAAAGAAGATTCCACAAATGAGTAACACAAGTACAGCGGCACGCGATTTTGAACGAGTAACGTTTTCAAACGCTGTTTGTGCTTCGATGGATCTGTATAGAATTTTAGTAGAAGTTTCAAAAATTGATAAATAAATCTTCTTAAGTGAGTTTCGTATTTTGGAAATTTTATATGTTCTTTAAGGAAATGCTCTCACTTCTGAACTACATAAAGCACTAATTTGTTCTTTATACTCATTACCGTTTTAGTATTATTGGGAGGGATTGAGCTCTATTTGTAACCACGCCAGTGCAATATGTTTTGTGCTCTTATTGCAAAAAAAAAAAAAAAAAAAACTATTGTTTCTCATGTATTATTGAACACGGGACCGCCAAGTGAATGCTGAGGGAAGATGCGTGTCTACGCTATTTCAGGAGGGCGAGGCACTTTTTTTAAAACGGTACACAAATATACGTGCTAATCAATTTCTTTTATCATTCTCAGTTCGAGCGGCCGTCGTTGTGGTACCCACCAATACCTTCCCTATTGTTGGCCCGTGCTTACATACGCTGTATTCAAAATTTAAAAAAAAATCAAGAAAATACATCTGACACTTTCTAAAAGCCAGGGAAAGAACAATTGCCTCTCCTAACTCCCCTCATAGATAATATTAGTATTATATAATGGCGCGTCTCTGGAACATTTTAAATACTTAGAATGAGAAGTATTTATTCATAAAGAATAATCGGAGGCCAAAAATAGCGAACTTTTATTTTGCCTGTTTGCAAGGAGTCGGATTTACTAAGCCAATTTTAGATTAATTATGCTTTTTATGTTTTCTTTGATTTCCTAGCTACAATAGAATCAATGCTTTGATTTTTATTCAAAATGCACAAATTATGTTTATTTTATACATTCTTCTAGTGTTTTAAAACAAATTCTATTTAAAATAAAAGCTGTTGTGTGGAAAAAAAACACACTATGTTCAATAACTAACAGCAAGAATTATTTGTTTTTTGAATTTAAGGTGAAATGACGAGGAAAAGTAGGAATGACCCAAACTAAAATTGTTAGAAAGACAAAAATTCTCAAATTGAACAAAAACTTATAAAAACTAAAATTTGAATTTTGTCCAATAATACGAACAAGCAGACATATCATGCACACATTACATGAGAGGAAACACTGAACATCGTTAAAAATGATGAAAGAAAGAAAAAAGAAAGAAAAAAAAAGATTGCAACATATCTGAAAATTTTTCGAATAAATAAATCAAAATTTTGGCGCAAAGACATTTGAGGAAGTCACCCATGACCTCCCATCAGAGCGACTTTTATGGGGAGAAGGGGGCGCAATTTTTCAAGCTCGCCACGGGCGCTGGGCCCCCTAGCTACGCTACTGCTCATACACTAGACATACCCAAAAATAACTCAGAGTTCGATTGTTATCATAGCGTTGATAG
>JAXGGA010021529.1:0-16430 GCA_038373865.1 Uloborus plumipes | reverse complement strand
ACGAACTGTGAAGGGCATCTTGAATGTCGGGGCCTTCCAGATCCGGTGGCACCCCGTACAGAATTATTCGAGGAAGCCTTCTCTTGGGGGCTTTGATATTGATTTTGTTCCATAAACCAGGGGCCGCTGCCAGGTTTTCTTGGAGGGCACTGCAGTCACCCTGACTAGGGAAATCAATGGCGATGCCACCTTTTGCAATATGACGAACCCTGGTGACCTTTATGCCATCCCTGGATGGGTCATAACTGGATTGCACAAGATCCCTTAATTGCCTAGAGGATTTGCCCTCGGGATCTGATGGGTACACTAGCATTGTGTGAGCTGGTCGTGCTGCTACTGTGGCATATGAAGGAGTGGGAGGGAGTTGAGTTGTTACAGACTGAGCGGGGGGATGGGTAGTTATAACCTGAGGGTGGGGAGGAAGAAGATTGGACAGGACAGGTATAGGGATCAGAACCTCGCCCTCTGTTTGGGTCGACGATTCGGTTGTGGTTGGCTTTGGGCAATAGGAAAACCCAGGAGCTAAGTGGCCAACGTTGTCAGATTGCGAAACAGGAGGCGAGGTATTATCTGTTGCAGAAATATTTATTTGGGATACCAACTTGGATCTCAGAAGACCAAGGACGGATTTGGCTTGTTCTTGGAACTCCACCTTCAAAAATTTTCTGGAGTTTGTGCCTTTTCCCGTAATAATCGAGTCGAACAAGTCCAGAAGCTCAGCTACGCTGCTGTCATGTGATAAGTAGTTGTTGGGTGGAGGGGTATCTTTGTAAAAGAAATCATTGAGTGGGCCAATGCGTAAATCACACAGTTCTGTTGATGAAAAGGTAGAGGGGATTGCATTTCTCTCCGCTGGGTTCGTTGAGGAGTGGACAAGGGTCCTAACCAGAGTGGTCATCTTGGGGTTTAACTTTTCAAGGTCCACTTGAGGAGGCAACCGTATTTTGGAGGTCTTATTTATTTTACTCATTTCCAGTGACTATAAATGTTACAAATGTTATAAACGAGACAGGTGTGTAAATTCGTGGGAAGCCCAGTAGCTTCATTCACTAAAAAAATTGTGTAAGGTTACCACTGTTAATGGCTGTAACGTTACACAATTTCTGGAGCAAGCTGTTCCAATTTTAAGAAAACAAATTGTTGGAGGAAAGTTTCACGTAGCCTGTGTAAAGTTCAACCAAACGTTAAAAGAACTGGGATATTATTCAAGGCACATGCGTTCAGACAAAAATCGGCTCAGAGCTCTTAAAGTCTTATGAAAGAAAACCAAGATGTGCCTCAACCGGCCGAGTGGTAAATGCGCTCTTTGCTTGTCTTGAGAGCTCTTTGTACGCGATAAGTTCGCAGTTCAATCCCATCATGTTTAATTAAAACAACTTCCTAATTTTTGTAAAGTTGGTTGGTAG
Source organism: Uloborus plumipes (assembly GCA_038373865.1). Taxonomy (NCBI): domain Eukaryota; kingdom Metazoa; phylum Arthropoda; class Arachnida; order Araneae; family Uloboridae; genus Uloborus; species Uloborus plumipes. Next base: position 15,024 of record JAXGGA010021529.1, on the reverse strand, counting down.
TAGTAAAGCATGAACCTGACAATCATTAAATAAACGATTAGTTGAAGGTAATATAAAAGTCTGATAAATGTATTTTTTTTTTTCTTCTTTCCTTTGACAGAGAATTCTGGTGTTCACAAAGGGACGTCATTTCAAGTTTTTCCAGGGGGTGGGGCAAAGGGTAAAAACACAGTACAATTTCTCCAGAAAACAACGAAAACCACGCCCACTTATATGTAAATACATTGATTTCTCAAAGTCAGGGGGGGGGCAATTGACTCCCCCCTGCCCCCCCCCTAAATGACGGGCCTGTGTTCACACGTGAAAATTGGTGAAACGTTATGCTATAGCTATATTACCATGGTGTAACCTTCTACAAGTGATGCTTTATTTTACACCAGATATATCAGTTAAATTACTTCATAGCAGTGGATGCAGTACTGCTGCCACCGTATTTATGGAGAAATGTTAAGCAAAATTTTTCCCGGAATTACCTTAGAACAGATATTAGTAAATGGATGGAACAAGTCCAATCATTGGCTTAGAAAAAGCTGAAGCAAAGATCCCAAGTCACGTGACTCAACATCGGTGAATGAGAGACACGTTTTGCGTAAAACAAGTGAAAGAAACCTGGTTTCCTCCATCACTTTACTTCAAAATATGGCACGTGACTTGAGATCTGTGTTTCAAGAGCTGAAGGCTTCACTCCCTCCACCTTTATTCCTTCTCAATGAGTGTTACTGGGAGAGAAAAAAGAGAGAGAAAAAATAATCCTAAATATAGTTTTAAAAAACTAAAAGATTCGCTTTTAGAGTTGATCAAACTAAAAAGAAGATTTTCAAAACTATTGAATATCCGCTAAGTTTACATACACTTATAATACATCAACCTGTCATATAGTTTAGCCTTTAGCATTAAATAGTGCTATATATAATTCTTTTATATTTGTAAAGAATGTGTGAATTTTATCTTTTATTCAAAGTTACATACATACATACCCACATGTGAAACTAATAAAAGCGTATTAAAAACGAGAATTATTAAAAACGATTTAGTTGCTTACTAAAGCTCACGCAAATCTAGTTTCAACTGTGAGCAGCAGTTTTTAAATATCATACCACACAATTAAAACCTTCGTTAAGTTCAAAAAAAGTTTCACCCAATCTGCTTGGATACATTCTAGGAAATGCTCAACATCCTCAGTACTAGAGCAATATCCTTCACTGTCTGTGTAATTACGGCTGACCACATTGCGAGATTTGCTCTTCCCAATATATCTCATCACCCGCCACTATACCTCCATCACTTTACTTCAAAATATGGCACGTGACTTGAGATCTGTGTTTCAAGAGCTGAAGGCTTCACTCCCTCCACCTTTATTCCTTCTCAATGAGTGTTACTGGGAGAGAAAAGAGAGAGAGAGCGTGAAAAACAAAAACACGAGAATTAATAAAAACAATTTAGTTGCTTACTAAAGCTCACGCAAACCTTGTTTCAATTGTGAGCAGCAGTTTTTAAATGTTATACCACACAATTAAAACCTTCGTGAAGTTCACAAAAGTTTCACATAATCTGCTTGGCTACATTCTAGGAAATGCTCAACTTCCTCAGTACTAGAGCAATATCCTTCACTGTCTATGTAATTACGGCCGACCACATTGCGAGATTTGCTCCTCCCAATATATCTCATTACCCGCTATTTATTTAGGGTCCCACGTCGCTATAAATCAATTTAATGTTACTGTTTGTTCGCGTTAAGCACTGCTAGGTAATTGATAAAAAAGTTTACTACAAGTAAATGGTGTTTCCATAAATAATGCCTTATGTTCACCGAATAGAGTGCTAATTATATTCGCAGTCATCTCCTTACTATGAAACGTTATTGAAACTAATATTTTGCTTGCATTTTATTACTCAACGTGTTTTATTAATGAAGTAGCGTATTATTTAGAGAAAATGAAATAAAAACCAATATTGTTTGTTGATTTTTTCAAGACCTTTTCAACAGATTATTTTAGTTGAGAGAACTGTTTTTTAAAGCCTCAACAGCAAATATTGTCTTTGTATTTTTGTATGTTGAATGATTTTGAAGTAAATTCTAAGAAAAATTAAGAAAAAATATCCGCATGCAATTTAAGCATTTTCTAAAGGGTAAGAAGAACAAATATTAACACGCCAAACACATTAGCCAAAAAAAAAAAAAAAAAAAAGAGAAAAAAATCACAAAGTAGATTACGTAAAAGATTAATTAGTTCAATGCTAATTGATTTCAGCATGCTTTCTACCGTGAAAATTCATTTGAGTTTGAAGAAAAATAAAACGCAACCTCTCTTTTACTTTGTTGAACAATTTTAAATTACAAAGTTGATCTAAAGTAAACAAATGCTGTTGAAGCAAAGAGTTGGTTTGGATTTAAAAAGCCTTCTTTCTCACATGTGAAAGTTGGTTTTCGAACATGGATCATATCCCCCATTTCTCTCTCTCTCTCAAACATCAAATGATGAGAATTGTTTTAAATATCCATTTTTTTTTTTTCGACGAAACTTTTGAAACGAAAACACGTTATATGCGAGCAGAAAATATTTTATTTTTAAACGATATAAGATTCAATCATTCAAACTGTTATGTAGTGTGGTTAAGCAAATGACAACCACTATTATTATAGTTTTTTCTCTCTTTTTTGAGCAATCATCATTGTTTATTGCTTTAACTTGACAATGGTTACAAATCGCCTACGGTTTGCAGTCATTCTTTTTCTTTCCATCTTTTTATTTATTTTTTAATTTATAGATTAACTCATGCACATTTTACATTAAAAAACGGGTTTTTTGGGTAAAATCATACTTTTCAGGAAGAAACACCTATATGGATAAACTAAACTAGCAAAGCATCATCGAAATGCAAAATTTTCAGAATACTAAATCCCATCATTTAATATTGATAAGAAATAAAAAATACCATAAACGGTATAAGATATAAATATAATCTTTATAATAAGTGTCCAGTTGCAATTGGCCGTAATAACCGTATCATCATTGTCGCATTTACCATTTGCTTTTCTATGGATATGATTCAAATTACCTAATCTAGAAAATCATCAGTAGTAATATGACGGATTCGAATTTCTTCTCCATTTCCACTCCATTCTATTTGTAGAAACAAGAAACCCAACGAATGGGGGGGGGGGAGGTTGTGAATGCCAAAAACATAATTTGAATTTCAGGACGTCAACACTCAAATGATGCCAGGAGTTGGAAGCTGGATGTTTTTTCTTTAGTATTAATTTAATAAAGATTAAATCTACATCTGCAAGGATTTTTTTTCTCTTCCGGTTATTACCAATTCAATGCACGAATGCAAATCCACCACCTTCTCCAAATACGACTGAAATCCTCTCTCAGGAATCTCTAAACAGAAAGTTTCGAGATAAAATTTTGCTGGCGCAGGGAAACCGGTGAAAGCTCTTGAGCCCATTAAACAAAACAAACTGAGAGAAACAATGTTTCCAAAATTTTCCAAATCCTAAATGCATTTGAATAATAAATAAAATCTGACTCAGATTTAACAAAATAATTTTTAGCATGCCAGTGCAATTGAAAAAGAAAATTGTATCAGTATTATATTTTCGTTTATTTTTCTGTAAGATAACTGATTGAATTTTATAGTAAGCCATAATGCATGATTTCAAAGAATTTGAGCATAAGTTGGGTGTTTAAAAATTAATTTTTATTCCCGTAGCAAAATTGTAATAATTCATCATTTTCATTAGCAATTGAAATACTATTTTTCTTTAATCGGTAGTACCAATCACAAATTTCTGTTATGATCTCGATGCATTATGAATATTTCCATAACTTGAGCGGAAATTCTTCATCACATGTCCTAGATTGTGCACCATTAGCTTCGAACTCTCCTCTTGAGGAATAAAATTTGGAAGGAGTTGGTGAATATATCTGTCTATCAAACAGACTAAGTGATTTACCCAAGGTCCAGTCTGGTGTCCGATCATTTAAAATGCAGAACGTACCGTATAATTTAGTAGAAAATGTAGTTCTGGTGTCAGGAACACGACATTTTTTCTTTTTTTCTTCCTGTAAAAGCGCCAATGTCACGTCTGTTTTGGGATACTTCCTCAGCTTGATGGAGTTTCTCATTTGCAAATAACCAATATCAGATTTCTGTGGTAAACCCAAAAGTCTATTCTCTAAACGAATCAGTTGCACCAAGAAGCCATCATTTGGACATATGAGCCAGAACTGACTAACTTGCTCAACAGCTTCCATCAGAGTAAAACTCCTCTTCACCATTAGGTAAGCAGCCATAATAGCTGCTGTTCGACTCCTACCATTTTTCGATAAGACTAACACACTGCCACGGTTTGATATTTTCAAAGAGTCGTCAATGTAGTCATGCGCTATATTAAAGTACTCAGTTATTGGAAATCTACTATCATCTACAGCAATGATTCCCATGGTATGCAATCCTTTTTCGAGTATATGCATAGGATTATGATATCTAAATAGAGGAAGCAACAATCTTTTTTCTAAAGGGCAAGAAGTATGACGCATGGTAAAGCATTTCTCGCATAAACCAATATTAAGTATTCTTAGTTGATATTTATTCACAGCAAAATCACTTATATTATTCGAAAAGTAACTTCCAATATAAACACCGTCGTACACTTCCACAAATCGTGGGTCCTCAGTGAATATTCCTCTTTGAAATTGATTGCTTTTCTGATTCAACAGCTCTTTTATCTGTTTGAGTTTAAATTTCATTGTATCAGACATTATTCAGCCCTGAAAAACAATGAATATTGAGAATAATTTGAAAGTCATAATATTTCATGCAGAATATGATCTTCAGTAAGTATCTATGTAGGTAAAAAGGCCATTTTGTCTTAGTTTAAAAATAAAATATATTAATGCCTTTTTGCGACAAAAATAATCAATTAATGCGACATTTCTTAAAAATGTGTTTAGTGGATAGAGTATAACTTTTTTCATATTGGACGTCAGTGACATTTTATCTGCTGACAAGCAAAATACGTAAATAACTGTATCGCACGCAAGAACATTGTTACTTAAATTATTCAGTACAGCCAGAACAGAAAAAGAAGTTGGCAAAAATTGCATACGTTAGCATTGAAGACAAGAAGTTCTTCCGACAATAAAGGGGTCATTTTTCCGAAAACCATCATCAATTTTGTAGCATTACTTAGATGAATCCTAGTTTAAAGTCCGGCGATAAATTATTAAATCTGGCAACCATTAGATTTATGGTTTTCTGGCAACCATTTATTAATTCTGCCCACAGTCTGAAAAAAAATAGCCAAACCCGGACCCTAAAGTAGGAATTTACCCATTACTTTTCAGTAGCTGTCACCTTAGTGATTCTTTTGGTGATAAAATGTTACTTGAAGTAAGCTCCTATATTATTTCTTATATTATTTTTTCTAAATATTTCAAATACTAACAGTTACTTAACTTAAAAGGTTTCAACTAAAAAGGCGCAGTGCGAATTAAAAATCTTCAGGAGAACGGAAAAGAGGCTAATCTCATTTGTGTTCCTTTCAGATAATTCACTTTACAACACCGCCAAACAAGCAATTTCTAAAGTAATTGACGACATGGCGATTGCTATGGCTGCCATATGGGTGGGTCCATTGAACGTCGCCAAACCAACTAGTTGCTAGTTTTCAGTGGCTTTTTTTTTTTTTTTGTGTGTGTCAATGTTCCCCAACCACTCTGATAGGAGAATTATCATAACGTGAATACTTGGCATGTTTTTAAAAATTAGTCAAAGCCAACCCCAAACTAATCAAAACAAAATGATTATTTACTTGTCAACGTTGCCTACATCAATATTGTTGAAATTTAAACTTAATATTTAATTTTAAACAAGACAAGACATGAAATGACTAAAAATTGCATAAAATGAAAAATATACCATCAAAGAATAAGATTCCGCAAATATTTCTGAAAAGTCATTAATTAACGTGAGAAGTTAAATTAAAAGGTAAAGTTAAGTGTGAGAAAAAGAAAATGGCAAAACGCTGTTTGAGCAATGAGAAATTTGTTCGCCAGTTTTGCATATTATACGTTCTATAATTTCCCTACCCTGGCCAATGCCTCCTTTGTACTTAGTATTTCGGGGGCACTGCTCTGACCCTTACATATTTCATCTTTTCATAAATCTCGAATATTTTCTTGAAACAAAACGATGATGTTTTTCGGTATTACCAATATTCCCAAAACGAAACGATTGCTGCCTAAAATTTGGTTACTGTAACGAAAGCTCAATTCATCGAAACATATCAGAGAAATTTTTGCATAGATGATATCGAAGTAACTTACATAGAAAATTCCAGCTACAAAACAGCATAAAATAAAATAAATTTCATACTTGAGACATAACTATAATATCACCAAATCAACGGAAACCGTTCCTTTCGTTTTGGATGCAACTGCTGCAACTTGGATACAAAAAGATGTCTTCTTTATGCGCTAATGAAAAGAAAGCTTTATGTGATTAAATCGATGCGGAGCCATTGGCGATTTGTTATTTTAGTCTGTGATCCCAGCTATAGTGGAAAGAATAATACCTTACCGTTCTTTTCTTCTACTCCATGATGCCACGTGTCTTGCTGTTAAAAATATATGAATACACTGTTTCGTTAAACATTTTTTCAAAGGGATGAACTTCACAGGTAAACCATAATTTGTTGTTTGAAATAGAACCGAATTTTTTTTATTCAAATGATAACCTGTTCAAAAAACTAATTAAAAAAACTGGCAGTTAATTAAGAACTAAATGAATCTACTTTCCAGTACTCCAACTTCGATTTTCTGAGTTCAACGAAATTTCTCTCCCGAATAAGTTAGGTAGGAAATCATTTTAAATGTACATTTTTCACAATTAGATCAATTTTCTAAAAACAAAACATTACTCCTTCATTTGAAATTAAAGCTGTTGATTACTCTAAAAAATGTATCAAAATCATACCTTCAAACTGTAAGGCAATGTATTTCAAGGAATTAAAAGTGTTATGAGCTAAAGGTTAGTAAATATTAAGATATTGAGTTAAAATAAAGAAGCGGTCGTACACGTCCTTATAGTGGACCGATCAAAAGCGACCGCTTCCAAAAGTATAATAATTCCAAAGCAAATCAGAACTTCCTCCACAAAAGCTTTTGATTTTTCACAAATCAAAACTTATAGGCAGAGGCACTATGACACAGTGCCATTTAAATGCACTAAAGAAAAACAGCACATCACAAAACTAGTACTATCTATATTGAACACGTATCTATAAAGCACATAATCATAGGATGAATATCAAACCTGACTCTCAACCTTAACAGCCATTAGCTGTAAGCTACAGCACAAGCCGGTGTTTAGGTAGAACTACAAGCGTATACCGACAGCTCGATTACACATCTAAATGTTGTTTTTTCACTCTCATTGGAGATCATCAATCTGGAAAAGTCCTAAACCAACTGGATCCAGGTGTCTTCTCATCCTTCATCCTTGTGGCTAAAACTAATTTAGCACTAGAGAGAGTCCACAAGAACGGGACGGCTCACTTTGTACAGTAAAGGTAAAAGTTTGAGTATCAAAATTATAGTAATGCAAAATTACTATACCGACATATAGGGTATACCGACAGCTCAGTTACGGCACCCAGATACTGCAGTTTCACTTTGATTAAGATTATCAGTCGGAAATAGCCACAAAACGAAATGGAGGAAGCATTTGGAGAGATAAATTCTAAATTTACCGAATGATAAAATATGAACATGCAAACGTAACAAAAATACATAACATCTAATAAGAAGGAACATTACTCATTGCATCATTGAAAAAATCATCGTAGGAGATCAGTTAAAAATAATTTTAAAAAAATGTAAAAATGAGTTGCAGCAAAATTTGGATTTAGGACACTTTAAATTATGACGGCAGAAAACTAGATGTTGAATATAAAAACTCCACTTAAATTATCAATAAGGCAGTCTGTGCTGTGACCAATATTAAGACATAATTCTAATCATAGATCAGCAAAGCAATCGCCTGAAATGAAAAGCAAAAAAAAAAAAAAGAAAAACAGCAAGTGGCCTCACAAAATGTTTTATTATATTTGTACGAGACAGACTAGCTGCTTTGTTATTAGTGGAATCAACCACAAATTTATTCGAGAGGAAAAGAAACTGAGCCATCACTTCGTCAAGAGGAGTCCCACATGTTACACTAATAAATCGGTAACTCGCAAGAGGGATTTCGAATCATCAGACCAGCAAAGTTTCGTTAACTGTTTTAATATCAAACTCTTGGGCAATAAAGTGATTTCGGACTAGAATTGTTACATTGCCACACAATGCAATAGGGTGAGTTCTGGTAAGTGCGTACCCTTTTTTTCAAAGTTCATGTTCTCAAGGATGCTGCTCTGTTGAAAAATCTTGTACACTCACAATTTTTTTTTAGTTTTCTTTCCAGATCCTTTACTAAGATTTTCAAGCATATAATATGTCAAGTAAACCATAAACATAGGTTTTGTGACCTGGTTTATGACACCTATTCTAAGGTACGCACTTTCCCTACCTAGCGGGGTAAGTGCGTCTACCTTAAATTATGTGAATATGAGCAGGAAAAATTGTTTTTCTATTGTTACACAGAAAACGGTTGTCATAGAGGGGGTGGGAGAAAGGACACCTTATTGATCCGGGTCCCAAACCTAAAGGGGCCTCAGATTTAAAAAATCATTTCACTCGTAGTATTCATTCATTTTTTATATCATTCATTAAACTTCAACTAAGAGGTAAGAAACCTTTTTTAAATGAAATATTAGTAAGTATGAAAAATGTATATTTAAAATTGAGAACAATTGACTTGAACTTTATGGAGCTTAACGCAAGTTATACCATAAGAGAAAGCGCATTTTGTCAGCGTTCTGAAATTCAGCGTTAAAAACACGACCAATCCACCTCTATAAACAGAAGACATTTTTCGTTTCAGTTTTGATTCTATCGTCATGGCCTGATTACCGAAAAGGCCTACTGTGCCATGGTCGAAAACCCTCGATTTTTAGGTGCCCCGAAAGAGTAAATTTTCTTAAGTTCTAGTCTATTATTCATTTCTTTTAAAGGATGAAAATGAAGAATTCCTCATTTATTCATTCCCTTTTCCTTGTTTACTTGAAGTGTGAGATGCTCTACACCCCAAAAAATGTATTGAGCAGGGGTGTTTGAATACCTGAAGACAGGGGCGGATTTACAGATGGGGGGCTATCTGCACTGCATTTTTGAAAGCCCCTTTGTCTATCGGAGACACAGAGCTATTGATTACATATATCAGGGGCATTTTTGAGTTCCATTAAGGGTGCCTATTTTCGTTGGGGGCCCTCGCAATTGCTGCACGTAATCCCGCCACTTATTGAAGTCCCTATTCCTCGTGAATGTTTGTGTTTTCCGGATTTGCCTAAAGAGGAAACCGAAAAAGTTTTTGGCCTTGGGCCATCAGCATATCTCAAACGAGCCCTCACTATCAGTAGCACATTTCTGAGGAAGCTTTAAACAAAGCTTGATTGGATGATTGCATGGGACTCAGAGGTGAACGATAATTTCTCAATGCTAGAAAAAAATATATTGAGATTAATAGTTTGCTTCCATTTTTAGGTCATTTCACAGCCTTATCATCGCAAATTTAGAACTTTAAATAGGAATCCCGGGTTGCTAAGAGCACTTCCTCTTTGCAAATATCTAGATTGGGGGCTGCCTACTCTCAATAACGAGCCCAACAGTTTGACGATAAAACTCTGGCCCCTTCCTCATGATTCCTGATCTTTCACAGTTGTGTTTGTAAGGATTCGATGTCGAAAAATTTCCAGAGGGAGCGATTGAACCCTCTCCATTTCCACAACGTCTTCAAACGTAGATTAACCCATTAATGCCTAGCGTCCCTTTTTAGGGACGGTCCAAAAAAGGGTTTGAATTTCCCCAAAATGAACATTTCAACCAAATAATAGTGTTCAATTAGTACCTTTGTATTGTTTCAATTCGTTATTGACAGACTGCAGCACATAACCATTGTAAAGTGTGTTCTGTAGCAGTTTTAATATGATCTTTATCAAAAATGACATCGTTTACAATCTCAAGAAAAAAAGCTATGTTTTCAAAGTTATTCCCAGCTTCCCAGTTTATGTTAATTGCTGATTTTATTTCTTCTTATAAAATGTCTTTTAAAACATTAAATCGTAGGCAGAAAAAAATTTTAGTAAAAAAAGTATGTACCCTCTGGGGTCTATCGTAACTTTTAAGGGACGATTTTTCTTTCCTTAATAAAAAAATTGTTTTTGACATAATATTGTTTTAATTATTTTTCCTGTCCCATTAAACACTGTTTGTAACCAGTGTACAAAATATCTTTGAAAAAAGAAATGCCAGGCATTAATGGGTTAAAATTGCGTTTTTATAGGCTTCAATGACGAAAATTTTCCTGAAGAAGCTCCCGAACCTTCTCTATTTCCCCAAGTCACCAAAAACTGCATTTTTGCAAGTCGAACATTAGAAAATTTTCGAAAGAAGCTCAAACCCCCAATCATAGTCACATGTGGGACATACATATATTATATAGTGCTAAAAATTTGCTAACCAAGTGAAAGTACTTTACTTGGGTAATCGTTCGAGCCTCCCCTCCCCCTCCCTTAATATCTTTTTTTAATTATTATTTTTTAGATAGTATACCTGTCACATGCAAGCACACTTTTGAACATCAGTTTTAAACTTCGCAATTCTAGTAAAACATGTGTGGAACCTATATTGCTACATTTTTAAAAACACATACTTTGCTTTCCTACAATTTTAGTGCTAGTTTCAAACAAGAAACAAATAGCGAGCCATATTATAGACATTGACATGTACATTGTTCTAATTAGTTTCAATGGTGCTCTTTGGAGACTTAGATAAGTAAGCTATATGTTTAAGTGATAAATATGGCATTTGTTACATTGCCTTTGATTTTATTGCATTTCATTTCAAATACTAAACATTTGGTCCTTTTTAAGCACAAAATAGAAATATACAAATTATTCACTGTTTAACATTCTATGTTCAATCCCTGTAAAATTTCTGCTAGACATGTAGAAAAGGTAACAGTTTGGTACACCAAATGTGTTGTGAGTTTAATACTTACATCTTCATTTTCGGATAATCGTCCGAAATGGGGGGAATGTCCTATTTTAATGAAGAGAAAAATCAGAAAGCAGCTGAACATTGACCTCAATAAGCTGTAGGCGATCCTGGGCTACTTATGAAAAACTGAGCAGGTACTATGTAATGTAACTATTATAAAAACGTGATAATGTGGCTGTTTTTAATAAGAATCAGCAGGAATAAAATAAAACAGTACACAGCCTGCGGAATATTGGCTTGAAATGCAATAATTAGATTGCTTACCGATATTAACTAGTAAAAAAACCCCACTCTATCAAAAATGAAAAGAAAATTGTGAAACAATGTTTTAACAAATATGAATTGAAATTGAAAGAAGCTTTATATACAAAAATTTTTATTTTCCAATACAAAAATCATTAAACACTATGTCTAAAATGTCATCTACTTGAACTTTACCAGTTATTTTACCCAGTTCATTAACAGCGTGCCTTAATTTTTCAGCAGCAATTGCTACATCTAAGTCTAAATAATCTTCAAATTCTGTTAAGCTTTCTAAACATTTCTCCACACAATGACGGTGTCGTTCTCGTGTAATGACAGGCTCTTCACCTCTATGTTGACAGCATCTAGAAAAAGAATGAAATTGTACTGTCAATATGTGTAAAAAAGCCTCAGCAAAAATACAAATACAAAAGAAACGACTAACAACAACAACAGGCTCTGGGCATAGCTAAGCTGGTCCTAGTCAATTTGTCAATCCCCAATGAAGATCAAGAGCCCTCTTAAAATTATTCACCCCATTACAAGTAAAAGCTGCTTTTAGTAAAACTATTCCAAGTGCGTAAAACCCTCTTGAAGTAGCAATTTTTCCAGATTTCAGGATTAGCTTGGGATTTAAAAAGCTTAAAGGGCCCTCCACATGCTCCGGAAACTCTGAAGGTTTTCTGTGAGAAAAACGTCAAAAGAAGAGCGTCCAGAGATCCGTGGGAATATCTCAACAGAATTCACCATACACACATAGAGGACATCCTCAAGGCCTGGTTCCTCAAGAAACTCCTTCGGATTTTCCCTTGTGTGTGTATGGATGGCCCTTAAAAATTTTTTATTCCTTAAAAAATTAGTAACTTTTGACTTACGCCTTTTCAGCAAAAACTGATTCATATAGTGCACCATGCATTAACACCAACACTTTCCCAACCTGAAAACTTGTGATTTTTGAGTTAATATCAAGGGAACAATTGCAATATATTTGCACACATCCAAAACACCCTATTCAGGTTATGTAAAAATACTGACAGGTACTGAGTGGTTCCTGGGAACAATGTAATATTAAGTCAAAAATCATAGTTTTGTTGTTGTTAACCTTTTGGATCCTTGCTGTTTTTTAGAAATTTTTCTTTCGACCCAGGTAGTACGACAGTTGAACCACATATTTCTTTTCCATTGAAAAGAGAAGGTATAAACTGTCGTACCAGACGTATGAAACCTTGAAAAAATCCCCGGCTCCAAAGGGTTCGAGTGAAAATCTCAACCCCGTCCTCTAAAAAAAAAAAGACTTACTGTACAGCATGTGTACCGCCCGGCTCCTAAAGGTTAAAAAAAAGAGAAGCAATAAGCAATACTGCCGTGCTAAGCGCAGAAGTGGTATCTGCAGACGATATCAAACTGAGAGTGCTCTTAAAAGTTTTGATCCTCCATGTATTTGATTGAGGAGGCGCTTTTTCATATATATATATTTTTTTTTAATTTCCAGTTCTCAAATGACTATAAAACATTGTCTTTAGATAAAATACGTCACGAACCACATGGTGACAATGACTCAATTTTTTTAAAAGTGCAGATACCACTTTTGTGCTAAGCACAGCAGTACAGTAGACTGTCATACTTACATTTCTTTAACCTTCTCAGTAAATATGTTTAGAAATGTATCCATTCCAGTTCCATTAACACAAGAAATGCCACAAATTGATGCATTACGGTTGCATAGCGTTTGAATTTTTGGCAGATAACTTTCTGACAGTAAATCTACCTTATTTAATAAAATCATAACATTGAAACTATCCGAATGAAATAGATTGTTCACAGAAAATTCTGTTGATTTACTGTCCAAAAACTCTGCTAAATTGTGTCCAAGTTCTTTTTCTAAAACAAATTTCATCAGGTCAGTCTTTTCATTAAAGATCTCTTCAGAGAATTTTAAAACGTCTTTTGCTTCTGTGACCAATAATAAAATATCAGCTTTTGATGACCTAGAAAATTAAGGAATATACACAAATTTATTTGAACTTTGAGAATCAAAAGAAAAAATATATACAACTGCTTATATTTTCCCAAAAGGAAAAAAATGAATGAATGAAGAAAACATGCATTTGCATTCAAAATACCTTGTAACAACAAACGCGTGAATAGTACCCTTTTGACTTGCCAGAACTTCGCCAATTATTTGAAAGAAATATTTTAGATTTACTTAAGATTACTTGAAAATCCACATTTTACACTACAGCAAACCTTCATTATTCCAGACCTACGCAACATATTGTTTCTCCCAAAAGCTGCACCCTTCCCAAAAAGGTTGGTCAACCCTAGTTTAATATATAGCAGCCTAAAACAAAGACACATTGGTTCAGTTGGTTAGAGAGTCATGCTAATGATCGTGAGTTTGAATCCACACAGGGCAACTAAATACTGTTTTAATGACTCATTTTCTTTAGTAAAATATTGATTCAAAGTTACATGAACATTAAATCTAAATTCATAAGAAAATTCTCTTCTGCATTTTTTTATTTCTTTACTTTTTTTTTTAAATCAAAAAACAAAACATTTTTTATATTTGAGTTTAAATAGGTTATGATTAGTCTAGTTGAAGAGGTAACACCTAAGAAAAAATATTTAGACATTTTTAAGGAGCTTTACCTTTCTTTAGCTCTTCTAACTCCTTCCACTTCTATACTATCTTGCGTTTCTCTGATTCCTGCAGTATCTGATACATTGACAAGGTATCCATCAAGATTTAAGGATGCTTCAACAATGTCCCTAGTAGTACCAGCAACAGGAGAAACGATGGCAATGTCTCTCTGACCTTACAACAGCAACATAATTATGAATGGTTAGCACATATGCACTAAGTGATATTTGCTAATTTTATTGTGAAGCATAGTCAAAGTTTAGAGTTACATAAAAACAAAAAAAAAAAAATGTATTTATGAATCCTGAAATACTAATATAGTGTACATCAGTAGTTCTTAATTTTTCAAGCTCTGTACGCCTTTTGAACACTGATGATATGAGCTCACAACTTCCATATGTGGTATGGTCTGGATTTGAAACAGAGACTGACTAGAATAGCTTAGAATACATAATTTGGATACAACATTTAGCACAACTCAATCCCTCTAGGGTCCCCTGTACCTATGACTACACGTGGTTTAACAGGTTGGATGGGATCCAGAAGAGCACTCAGCTTTTTGATCCAGGCCAGGAACTCAGCGACCCCTGGTCCAACACTCCCAGAGGTATTGGTTTGGAATATTAATTGGGTGGACTTTATGACAACATACATACGAGGGCATTTCGAAAAGTAAAGATACAAAGCACGCCAGAGGAAAAGAAAAGTTTTTGATGAGAAAGTTGACAACACGGGTGTTGATCTTGAACATTTAGCTTTCTCCTCATGCTTGTTTCGAATTGCAATGTTGATTTTTGTGGAAGTAGTTCGTAATTAAAATGGCCGTGGCGATTCAGAATTCCGCCAAATGCGAAGTTCGCTCCGTCATTCGTTTTCATCATGCAAAAGGTCAGCGACCAGCGGATATTCATACAGAAGTTGTTTCTGTTTATGGAGACATTATGAATCGACAAAATGAACGAAATGGTGTTT
>JAXGGA010021528.1:0-16432 GCA_038373865.1 Uloborus plumipes | reverse complement strand
CGAAAACATACACCAAGAGAAGGTGCTCTGCTCAAAAAAATCGCACTAAGCTCTAGTATCTTCCTTGGACACTTCTTTTACATGGTTCATCAGAAGTTAACTTTGCGCAACTTCCATCACTAGTTGCACGTTGCTCTGAATGTGCTACCAACTCCTCAACCTCATCGTTCCTCACTCCAGGTTTAAAATTAGAATGTTTTATTCTGGACTATGATTGCTGAAACCGCTTAAAAAGCAGTATGGTATATCCAATTGCAGTGGATGGTTCCACGCAATTGCGTGAACATCGCATCTGACATTGCACGCAATCAAGTACCCCAATTCTGCCTATTTCTTGGTTTATCGGTTAAAATACCGAGAGACCAAGAGTAGAATAAATTTCGGTTGTAATACCACAGAAAACACAATGTCTAAAATATAATGGCGGAAAGCACAATATAAAAGTTGCTTCCCTAGTTTTTTTCCCAAGTTCAAACATGCTCCAACTTTAGTACCGGCAATGCATGTCGTATTGAAACACATACCACGTACGAGCTCAGTAAGTTCCCATTTATCTAAATGGTTATCGTACAGCAGCGTTTTCTGTTGCAATTCCAATGCCTGACTAACTTACTAGAACCCAGAAGTAAATCATCAATGCTTGTGGTCCTGATACTAATACTGGTATGAAACCCGCCGATCATCCTTCATTTTCCCAATATATTTTGAATAAATGTTTCGTTCCAGTGAACTATCAAAGGAAGACCTAGATTTAAACGACTTTTGTAAGTTAACGGCCAATTCAGAGCGAATAGTTTGCACTTACCGTTTTATGGACGTTGTCAAATCCTCCCCATTTTGACCCATACTTTGTACTGTAACAGCTACTATCAAAGTGGCTTACTGTCACTTATACTGGGCCCTGTCTAGAGTGGATGCTAGGTGTTTTAGCCAAATAAACTCATACACCTCAAACAACCGAAAAGAAAACAGAAACCACAGCTCGAGCTTGCAGCTGCATTTTCTACCCAAACTCAGGTAAGAGATAATGCAACTTTGGAGTGGGGGGGGGGGTAATCGTTACAACTCACTTTGAGCTATTATTTTATTGACTAATTACTTAGTAGAATAAACTAACGTTTTAAGTTATTCCAATTTATATGACGAATAATATTATTTCGGGTAATGAAGCTATATACTACAACTCTCGAAATTGCTAATTTTCAACAGAATTCGATCGCGTTGAGCGACCTCTAAATATTATTCAATTGAGCTAAAATTTTACATACATCACATTCATGAATAGTGTAAAAAAACTGCGGGGTAAGACCAGAGGAATTCAAAAAAAATTTTTTTTGAATCACCCTAATATATATATATATATATATATATATATATATATATATATATATATATATATATATATATATATATATATATATATATATATATATATCTAATATATAAAATTCTCGTGTCACAGTTTTCGTTGCCATACTCCTACGAAACGGCTTGACCGATTTTGATGAAATTTTTTGTGCTTATCCAGTATCTATGAGAATCGGCCAACATCTATTTTTCATCCCCCTAAATGTTAGGGGTAGTCCACCCCTAATTTTTTTTTTTTGTTCGCACATAACATCTGATCTACTGAACCGATTTGGACGATTTTTTTTAATCGATAGGAGATGGTGTAACTCAGGTACCATGTACTCATATGACGATATTTGTTCACTAGAAAAAAAGTTATGATCGAAAAACTAACATTTCATGTCATTTAAAACAATATGTGTTATCGTAAATCCTTACTTCAATGAGCGACCCGATGGTCAAGTGGTTATGCGCGTCAGGTTGAAGTTCCTGATGGAATGAGATCGAATCCAGGCCCGCAAGGATTTTTTCGAACAGCTGCATGTTTTTTTTTTTTTTTTTTTTTTTGAATGATTTTAATGATTGTAATGTCCTTATGCAGGTACATCCCCTCATGGGGATCTACCCCATATATTTTTATAGTACAAAATGACAGTTTTGGTCGGATCTTTGTTAAAATTGGCAATGGGGTCCTTCGATGCTGTAGAATTTTCTTATGGACGTTTGCGCCATTTTGGGGGGGCTTTGAATCGATTGTGGCAATAAATGGTTTTTGATTTGCGGCACTTATATTATTTTTTCAAAAATTATATACACTATCAATTATATTATGTTAATTTTTGTACCTTTATAAAATTCTGTATTTTATACCTTGCATTTACGTCAAATTCAAGGTAAAATTAAAAGTCAAAAATTCTGAAGAAGATAAATATATGTTAAAAATTAAAGTAACTATTTTTTGTGATTTTCATATTGGTTGTGACCAAAAAACATCATTACAAACAAATAAAATGTATCAAACACCATGAGTGTTGAGTTATTAGGCAAAATCGGCTGTGTAAAGTTTTTTTTCACTGCGAGAGGGGGGGGGGTATGAACGACCATTAAAGTGACACAAATTTTTAAAAAATAAAGGTTGGATCTCCAATTATCTTGCTTCGTAATTTGAACCCGCCCCGGCTGTGCAACGGTACGCGATTAGTCATTCAAAAATTAATGAAAAACGTGATCGAAGCCAGGATTTTAAATGGCAAGTTCAGAGGTGAAAATATACTCATACCACGGATTCCTATTATACCTACAGATGTGCCAATTCAATTCAAACGTATTCAGTTTCTGATTAGATTGGCATTTGCAATGACTATCAACAAATCCCAAGGTCAAACGATGTCTGTTTGTGGCTTAGATTTGAGAACACCATGTTTTTCACACGGACAATTATACGTGGCATGCTCTCGAGTGGGTAAACCATCCAGTTTGTTTGTGTTAGCTAAAGATGGACTAACAAAAAATATTGTTCACGCTATAGCATTAAGAGATTGATATTGTTTAATAGTGTTACTGTCGTAATTGTTTAATTAATGATATATAATTTTAAGGAATAAATTATAATAACTTAAAAATAATGTTTGCCTTTTGTTATTTTTATATTCCCTCATCGTTCACAGCGCTCCATGCTTATTTCACGCATATACCACATTCTTACATACAATATACACATTCTACCATACATGCATACATACTTACAATAAGTAAGCTATTTTTTGTCTACACTAGAAATTACTAGGAAATTATTTATATGGCAAAACAACGTTTGCCGGGTCAACTAGTATATATATATATATATATATATATATATATATATATATATATATATATATATATATATATATATATATATATATATATATATATATATATATATATATATATATATATATATATATATATATATATATATATATATATATACAATTATCAGTTTAACGTAACTTTATCTCAAAACAGAACATGTTTTCACGCCATGAGATCAAAAGTTAAAACTTTAACTAATGACATTAGTGAGCTGGATATGCGATGAGTTGAAATGCGCGAGCAGGGTATGGGTTGCTCTACTTTCGAATGTTTCTAAATGTTTGTGTCTAAAAAACATTTTTTCTGCAGAAGGCAGATGTTTTTTTCTCGAAATATGCCGATTATGATGCTCCAAAATCACAATTTTAAGCTATCATCGGTTGGGTCAGGGAGAGGGGGAGGAAGTCATTAAGCGATAATAATTACCAGCTATCTTCGTCCACTTGTGGTAAGCCTTCCAACCAGGAAGTCGTGTGAGGTTAAAGCCTCTACTCCTCCCCCCCCCATGCTGGTTTTGGTCAGAGAGGCGGCCTTCTCCTCAGAAGTTTTTCGAAATTTTTAATTATCTTTGGATTTCACTATCGAGGGCTTGGGATCAGAGGTTCTTCTCTAAGGATGGGCAGTAGCTCCTTAAAGTCCCTGTGCTAATAAATTGTTGATATAGCTATTTGACTGGAATAAAGTTTGTATACATTGTGGAAATGTCTCAAGACTTTTTAACGGTTAAATTATAAACACAAATAGTAATTGAAATGGTTCTTTTATATAAATACATGTGTGCCGATCATTATTTTTTCATGAGTGTTTATTTTTACACCTTTGGTGTAATTCTTTTGCAAAAATGCAAATACATTGTTTTTTCTTTTATTTTTATTTATTTATTTATTTTTTTATGTGGACTGTTCTCTTTCAATTAAAAAAATAGTACGTGACTGAAACACTAGGCTGAAATATATTAATGAATTATGCTAAATTTACGCTAAAAAAAAGTCAGCTTTTTGTTTTGCTTTACACAGGAAACGGGATTCGAAGAATATTCAAAAATGCACATTTTAATTGTTTTTTATTATTTCCGTGATTGGAAAATGGGACCCCTATAATATGTTATGATGAGCCCTGCCCACCCACAACTAAGTGCAACAAGGTAATCAACCGTACATCTTATCGAAAATATGGCGGTTTAAACGAGAGCAAAGGATGTGAAGACTTTTTTGGTTTTCAAATAAAAATGAACTACATCAAAACAATAATTATAGCCTGTTACGTAATAAAGTATTGAAGAAAAAATTAACAGCACAATAATGTAGGATGTTTTCAGTTATTTTTCTAAAGTAAAAACGAAAGAAGCAGTGACAAAAAAATCAATAAGTATTGAGTACTGAATCAAACCGAATAAATCTTCGTCTGATTGAAAAATAATATTTTGAAACTAAATATATATATATTTAAATTATTATTAGTATTATCAACTACTATATTGTACTATTTAGTAGGAGAATATTAAATTAATCTAAAACAAATTTTAATCACTTTGTCTTTTCATGATAGCTTTTAATTAAAATCGGCAAAATATTTCATTATCATTTCTTACATCAATTGAAAGAAGTGCATAAAATAGTTCAAATGCTGCAATACCAGTGTCGAACTTTAACTTCCCAGTGTCAACGAATAGATTATAAAACAATCCACTTCTTCAATAGCAATTTTTTAAAATTATTTTCTTTTAAATATTTTTACCGCACTTGCTTCATTCAGACATAATTATAGTTTCTTGAGATAATTTTATTTTCTCCATAATTATGTCGTCTTTTCATCTCTTTTAATTAGTCATCATAAAAAGTTTGCTCTTAAATACATGTTTAAAAATTTCATTACTTTTTTTATTTCAGTTCTTACTCGTAAAAAAAATGTTTTGAAAAAGAGAAAAATAGTTTAAAAGAATCTAAGGAAAAGGGTTTATTTTATTTTCCGTATTGAAAAAGCCTTTTATATAAGAGTATTTCTTGACAGCGCACGCATACATATGCATAGTCATACGCACTAAAACATATATAAATCCATGTAAGCATGTGTGCTTTCTAAATTCAACAATTACTGGTAAGTTTTGATGCCCATATATACAATGGCAGCCGCTTATATTAATCACATTGGTTCCATACAGTTTTAATCCAATAAAGCTGGATATTGTTCTGTTTTTGGGATTTTCTTAGTTAAAGTTTTTTAATGAGTTGACCGTTGATTCAGTTAACCAGCGCTGACTGTATTATGAGTTTTTTCAATTGTGTGTTCAATGCTTTTGATTTTAAGCCTGTTTTGCAAACAAATCGCTCACCATACTAGGCAAAAAAAGAAAAAAAAAATCAGATTCCTAATAATTAAATTATATCCGCTTTTGTAACTTTTCTTAAATCAAATAAGCTAGAAAAAATTATTAGCTTCTCATGAACTGTGTTTGTTGTAAAATTAAAAAGGGAAAGCTATCTCTCGTAATAAATTGAAATATTAATACAATTTTGGGGGAAAACTTTAAAATAAGAATTCATGAATTATTAATGGATTCATAAAAATGGATAAATAATTGAAAAAAACATGCTGTTTCCACAGAATGAAATGATCATTCTTAATTTTAACTAAATATTTATTTACTGTGTAGTATGTACCACTTACGTCATTTTGCGATTCGTTTGAAATGAAAAGTTGCACTAAAATAAACGTAAAATATTGTTCACTTACATTATTCCCTACAGAGGACGCCATTTGTTAGTTAAATGGCTGATACCGGTTTCACAACCAGAGCTGCCAAATGTAAGAACTGTAAATACGTAACATGGTTGGGAGGGAGGGGAGTGAATGTAGAATTTTAAAAACGTGGAGTATAATTTCAAACTTTTCTCACAAATATCCATGAAGACAACGAAAAATGATTTGACCATTAAAAAAAATAAAAAAAACCCTGCATTTTTTGATTATCGTTTTTCATGAAGGTTAGTGAGAAAAAAATTAATGCTAAATGCAGTTGAGTTTCTATAACTTGGAGTCTCATAACTCGAATATTCCAATATCTCGAAGTTTTCATTGGGTCTCAAATTCTGTAGAAGGGGAGAAAACTTTTTATAATTTGAACTACCAACAACCGAATACGTTTAACCTGTCCCCAGGGACTTCCTGCTATTTATTCCCCACTGTATTGTGAAAATAAGTGTTATAAATCCCCTTTCTCTGGGCATGAAAAGTACAGCATTTGTTTCTAAAAAATGACTAATCACTAATTACATTAATTACTAATGTTTACAAGAAATACGTTCTGCCTCGTAATACCACACCGCACGTGCACATAGGAAATCTGAGCGCATGGGGAGATTAAAAGTTTTTATGCGAAAATTTGAAGTTTGAAATCTGATATACACAGAACGAAACCTTATTATTTGAACTAACTGAAAAAAAAAAAACTTTAAATATTTGGGAATAAAACTACTTTTTCCTTTTTTAATAAACAATGTTTCTTACATAATGCTATCATATGTTTTATCTTTTAAAACAAATTTGCTACTCCAGTTTAGTGCCGTATTTTTTTTCTTTTTCTTTTTTTTTCAAGTTTTGATGCGACTCAAAGAAATCATTCAAATAATAATGGTCAAAATATTTCTCACAACGATTCCGCTGTAACTGAACTTAACACTAACTGTACACTTCAGAACATTATGATTCGAATTATTTTTCTGGCGCTTTGCTACTTATAGAAACTAAAGCAATGAATCGCTAGCAATTGTCGCTATACAAAATTGGCGCAAGCAAACTGCATTAACATACCCAAGTAACACACTTCGTTTTTTAAAGGTTGTAAAATGGTTATTAACGTTGTGACAACCGCTTAAGGGGGAGGTATACCGCCCTAGTTTATATTTTTGGTACACATGTACATGATTTTGAACTTTGAACCTCTGTTGCCTTTTAGAATTATGTTAACGGGTTACATAATGTACTTTTCCCCTCCGAATTAGTAAAATGACTCTGAATTGGGGGGGGGGGACTCTCTGGAAAGAGGGGGTGGAGGAGGGAAACTGAGGTCATATTTGGAAATAGGGGGTCATTTGACATAAGAATCAGCCACAATTTTGTTTTTTTTTTTTGGCTGAAGACCTGCTTTAAAACTCGAGTGCAAAGTGCGATTTTTAAAGCATTATTTTATTTTTTTTTTAAATTTTACAGCGTGAAAATTTTTTTCTGACCCAGGAGCCATAGGAGCGGATCCTATACTCTGGTTCTGCACCGAAAAAAATGTTTTAAAGGTCTTTTTAAAGAAACTAGAATAAAAAGATCGTTTTTGGTGATTTTTCAAATATTTTGGGGGCCACGCCCCCCCCCCCCCCCCCCCCCCCCAAGTTCCCCGATTTTTTCTCGGTGCTCATGATTTTAAACTTTGAGTCTCTCTTGACATCCAAAAAAATTTATTGGTGAATAAGGCTCCTTTCCCCTCCAAAAAAAATATTATAGCCCTGAAACTAAGGAAAAATGAAAAAAAAAGGGGGCGTTTTAAGAAAAAATTGGGACGTGATGGGGGAAAACGGGGGTCATATTCGGATTCAGGGGGTCATTTTACATAAGAATCAGCCTTCAAAATACCAGAAGCATTTTCAAGGTTTTTTTTTGTCGAACAGTGTAAATTCTAAAAAACTGCTTCAATGCAATCAATTTATAAATTAAAAAGATTACCGTATGGGGTGTATAGGAACAGCGCGGTCAATCGGAACAAAACTTCGCGACCGTACAAAGAAATTCTTCATAAATATACTATTGGGTATTTTCCGCCATTATTTTTTTAAAGAAAGGTAATATCATAGGAAGTCGGAAAAAATTACTTTTGTCAATCTCGCAAAGCTACTGGTTTATAAAGAGGGCTGCAAGTAAAATGCTAGAAAACATCACGTTTTCATAGACTGCAATACTTTAAATGTAAGTCAAACCTTCTTATAATTTAAACCTAAGAGTGGTATGTTTCAGTTAAGCATGTATCTGAATAACAGAATACTACGTTAGAATTTACCTTTTTTTAAAATTGTGTCAAAAAATAAAGAATTCTGAAAAATGCCATAGGAAAAAAATTGCGGATTGTATCAGAACACTTGGTTCTGTTGCTCCAATTCAAACTTATTCAAGGGAAACTGTTTGAAAAATCAAGATTCTAACCCCAATTTCTCTAGTCAAGAGAAGAACAGGGATTTATTACTGTTTATCTTTTCTCGTGAGCAACTAGATCTTAGAATGACAGAAAGTTGCAGATTTAAAAAGATTTTTGCTCCAGGAGACTTCTTTTTATCTAAAATACACGGGGGAAAGTCATACAGAATTTATGTAGCAAAAATCCAGCCCACAGACAGTGATGAATAAGTGAGCAAATCTTACAGGACAATCCCCAAAACCCAGAGATTTCAAGAAACTAAAGAAAAGGTAGCGTTCATCCCAGAAGACGTTATGAAAAAACTTAAGCCAAGTCACAATTGCTAGTTTTAAGGACAAGTACATATTTGTGGACGACATGAGTGACTTCCATTCATGTTAAATCTTTGCATTTCAATTCAAAAGCTTTTCTTAAAATTACTTTTCATTTTTCATAAGTTCAAAATTATTTTGAATTTTCACAAATTATAAACGTTTACTAGTACTGAAATTATACATTTATTTGACAGTAATTATCTGTTCTTATTCTCCCCCATCAATATTACTCATGTTTGTGAGACCTATTACAGGTTAAATTTTAAAAAAAATAAAAGTTTTAACATGTGTTCCGATTGACCCCTATCAGCGGGGTGATTCGGAACACCCCTAAATTCCTATATAAATAAATAATAACTGTTCAACATGTTTTGTCTTTGCTTAGAATATCAAAAGTAAAGCAAGACCGAAGTTTTTACCCAAAAAAATCAAATTAAGAAAAAATCTTTTATCTATTTTTTTAACAATTAAGGCTCAAATGTGTTCTGATTCACCCCATTTTACGGAACACAACTATTAAAGAAAAGCTAATAATAATGATGATCGACCCTCCAAACTATAATATTGGGAAAGTTTATATTAATTTTGTCTAAAAAACATTTTTTCAAAAGTTTAGTCTGGTTAAAATTTGCTTGAGTGGTGAATGAATAATGTGCTTCATTAGTTCCGTGTTTAAGTAGAGTTTGCTTTGTAGTTAGTTAACTTTTTTCGCAAAACTTTAAGATCATATGATTTGTTTTGTAAGTTTAAATGCAGATTTCAACTGGTTTATAAATTGCTGAGTTAAATCCACTTTTTTATTTCTCAGACGTGAGAAACTCACTAAAACAATCAAACTTAACTAAAAAAGGAGAAAATATATTGTTTTTACGGCTGTTTTATAGAAGTTCAACAACAGTCAACAAACGCTGAAAAATTAGTATGCAAAATAATCACAGTATACTTGCTAGATTGAATTCAGAGTGCTCTGCGAATACTCATAGTCAATATTTATATTATCAGGATTACACTTGTAACTATCATAAAGTCGCGCCTAATTAGAGAAGGTCAATCGATATCTAAGTTACTTCGCGTTTTGAGCAAGCTACATGAACCACTAATCCATTAGGTTTTAGCTCACTAACAGCAAACGTTCAACTTGCCTACTATGCGACTGGGGAATAATATCAATTATGCATTGGAGCATGCAAATTACAGGAGATGAAATTTAATGATAATGCCCAAAGTTTGCAAGTAATGCCAACAGGATGAAGTATTTTCCTGAGCAAATATCAACGCTATTTTAATATACAGTACATTATTATTGAAGTCGTTGTAATGCTACTTTAAATCTGACGCTGTAAATGAGACATAATACAAAAGGATAACTGAATAGCTGCCATTTTCACTTTCTTTGGAGTTTTAAATTTTGCATATTGTGCAAATATTTCCTTTCCATTACTTTTTCATTATTATAATTTTCGTAAGGTTACACAAGAATTCTCTGTTAAAAAAAAAAAAAAAGAGCGTTTCTGGCTGGAGGATTTACTTTCAAAGAATAGTTTATTTAATGCGTGTGGGCTTCAAGCTTTCCCACTATCAATTACCTTTATACACATTTGTAAGAAACTTTAACTGAACACGATATGATTGAATACGGAACCGCGAATTTGCCGTGTAACAAAGAGCTCTCAAAGCAAGCACGTTTCAATACTCGGCCGTTAAGGCCCACTTTGGTTACATTCATAAGAACTTATAATTGGCTGCAACCTTTCTTGACTATACAGAAATAAGCTGAGACCAAGCAAAGGAAGTAGTTCTTTGCGCGGTGTCCGAATTTCGGGTGAAATTAGATCCTTTCCTTTTAAAATCAGATTAAAGTGTTTCATCTACGCATATGTAACCTTTTTTTTTGTCACAATATTCGTAATATTCTTATTATTTTCAATTTACGAACTAGCGTGGAAGCGTACATCCATTTGAATCGAACGCGCCAGCCAATAGGAGTTCACACACAGCTGGCGATTTCCTCAAATTCGTTAAGAAGGTTTCTGTTAACTCCATTTTTCTTTCGCGCTTGGTGACGCCAGTGTCAACTTAAGTTGCTGTCGAGTATACGAGCTCTGCGCCGATGTTTGTCGACGCATGCACTTTGAATAATTACTGAATATTTCAAGGCCTGGTGGAACTTTACACAGACTGCGTAAATATTTCCTCTAACAATTAGAGCTTTCTTAAAATCGGCGGAACAGCTTGCTCCAGGTGTTGTGCAACGTTATACCCAATAACCACGGTAACCTTACGCATTGTTTCATACGTTGTGGTGAAACAAAATATAAATGATTTAAGGGTAGGGGTTTGACGAGGTTGAGGCAGTTTGTGACAGGGGGAGGAGGGGAGGTAACAAGAAGTCAGATTTCATGCAAGTTTTTATAATGTGTTTATGGAAAAAATTGTGACAAGTGACAATGGAAGGGGTGGGTGTAAAGTGAAGTATGGCAATGTGTGACAAAAGAGGGGAGGGGATCAAAATGGTTGAAAAAAAGTGACAACGTTTATGGGCTGCCTTGAAGGCGATATGCAAACCCAAAACTCCAACAGCTTGGTGGTAAATCTTCAAGTGAAGTCCATTACCCCGCTTTTTGGAAATTACTGCCATTTCTTTTTGAAATTCTATACTACATTGATGACTACTATTTTTTTCTGAAAGTTGTAACTTGTAATTATTTAAGCATTCAGGCTGTTTTTTTTTAATTTGTTATTCATACTATTACGTCAATAGGTATTATATGAAAAAAAAAAAAAAAAAAAAAAAAACACTAATAAATCGTGTCACCTTAGGTTTGGGGTCAAAATGTCGCGGCCGAAATGTCGCGGGCCAAAATGTCGCGGCCAAAATGTCGCCGAGCCAAAATGTCGCGGGCTAAAACGTCGCGGGCCAAAATGTCGCCGGTCCAAAATGTCGCCGAGCCAGAATGTCGCGGGCTAAAATGTCGCGGGCCAAAATGTCGCCGGTCCAAAATGTCGCCGAGCCAAAATGTCGCGGGCTAAAATGTCGCTGGCCAAAATGTCGCCGGTCCAAATTGTCGCCTGCCCAAAATGTCGCGGGCCAAAATGTCGCGTGGTCAAAATGTCGCCGGTCAAAAATGTCGCCGGGCCAAAATGTCGCCGGTCAAAAATGTCGCCGATCAAAAATGTCGCCGGTCTAAAATGTCGCCGGTCCAAAATGTCGCCGGTCCAGAATGTCGCCGGTCAAAAATGTCGCCGGTCCAAAATAACGCCGGTCCAAAATATATCCGTTCCAAAATGACGCTAAGTGTATAGTACAGATTTAATGTTTCCAGTAATTCACAAATTCAATGCAGCTTAATTATGTAAGCTTGTCACAATATGGTAAATACACCTGTTTAGTAACTTTTTTTAAACGTAGCAGTTTAGAAAATTAGCTTAAGTTATTAACAAAAATGTAACTAAATTGATTTCTTCTAAAGCTTAAATTATTTCAGTACCAAAATAATGCCATAGTTTTTTCAGGGCTGTACTTAGGGCCCAGGGACGCTAAATTTCTTCGTTTTTTAATACGCTTTTACTAGTTTCGCATGTAGGTTTTTTTGTTTGTTCGTTTGTATGTATGTAACTCTGAGACAAAAATAAAATTCACGTTCTTTACAAACGTATAAAAGTAATATGTTTAATACCATTATTATTACTAAGGGCTAAACTATATTGCATGTTGATGTATAATAAGTGCATTTGACATTAATTCTGAGTTCGGCATCGATCGTCCACAAAATGCATATTATAAGTGCATGTAAACTTAGCGGATATTCAACAGTTTTCAAAATCTTCTTTTGAATTTGATTTACTCTAAAAGCGTATTTTTTAGTTTTTTTAAACTATATTTAGGCTTATTTCTTTTTTTTTCACACAAAGAAATTAAACAATTAAATTTTGCTGTAAAGGCTCTTTTTTTTGCAAAAACGGAATACCGTTTAATCACCGCGTAGCCGGCAATTTTCTTATAGAACATTTTCTTTAAGAGTTGTTTGGGGACGTTTGAAATCAAATTAGTTCATGGAATTATTGCTTTCTTTGTAAAAACTGAGTGGTGGAAGGGGAGGTGAAATGTCAAGAGAAAAAATGGTATCATATTCAACTCCACATTTAAATACTGATTGTAACGAAGGTACAAAACCATGTCTGAGCTGATTAACGCCAGAAATGAATAAGCATCTTTCCCTTTAAGACCATTCTACAAACAAAATTTTGTCTGAATACTTGCATTACTTCTTGATATACATCACTCACAAATAATGAAAAAT
The DNA here is from genome assembly GCA_038373865.1 of Uloborus plumipes. Lineage (NCBI taxonomy): Eukaryota > Metazoa > Arthropoda > Arachnida > Araneae > Uloboridae > Uloborus > Uloborus plumipes. The sequence continues at coordinate 3,434 of JAXGGA010021528.1, read as the reverse complement.
AAAAAGTTCAATTGCTCTGCTTCCTCGATGATGTGGCGTATCTTCAGAAGGCTTCCTATGAGCCAATTTTAATTTTATTTCGTCTGAACCTTCTTCAGACATTAATCACGCTATGCTGAAAACGTTCCATTACATTCTTGCATGTAAAAACTTGGAAGAACTAGCGGCAAAAACCAATCAGCACTGAATCACATATTGGTTGGTACATGTATGTACCAAATTTCATTCTAATTCACGCACTAAGTTTTGTGGTAGAGTCGCCCCCAAAAAATGGGTCACGCAGATACACACTTACACATTTTCCCTTAAAAAAATAAACGATAAAATTGAATTCAGCACACGTCAGAAAGTGTAAATTCTTCCAAATTGACAATTTTTCACTGATCCAATACTTTCTTTTACACATTTTATGAAGAAGAAAATAAAAAGACCTCTATTATTTAAATAATATAGACTTGCTTTCGATCATGTAAGAAATTTTAACAGAAACCAAGTTTCAAACATTGTACATCTGTCTTATTCATTTCACTGTTCTTCAACTTCTTTTTTAACACACAAATTTTCCTTTCGATATCAATTAAACTTGGCTTGGGCTGCTAATCTATTCGTTTTTAAGTTGGTAGATAGCGAGTTACGGTGAAATAAGCTATTGTAAATAAATAACGTACGCTTGTTTGAAAACTATTTGTTTCTTGGAAAGCGCTCGAAACAGTTACAAGCCGAAAGGGTAAATTTTTTTTAGTATTTTCAAAAATTTTAGTCCATACTATCGTTAACGCACACGTTCATCAACAGCAATTAGCAATTTTTTGCTAATTCGGTGTAAAAAAGCCTTTTCATATATTTTAATTTTTGATACTAACTGTATCAATATCGGACCTTCTACATTTTTGTCTGACGACATTTGAACTGGCGACATTTTGGCCCGCGACATTTTTGACCGGCGACATTTTTGACCTGCGACATTTTGGACCGGCGACATTTTGGACACGCGACATTTTTGACCGGCGACATTTTGGACACGCGACATTTTTGACCGGCGACATTTTGGACACACGACATTTTGGACCGGCGACATTTTGGCCCGCGACATTTTGGTCCTTCGACATTTTTGCCCGCGACATTTTGGACCGCGACATTTGAGACCGGCGACATTTTGTCCAGCGACATTTTGGACCGCGACATTTTGGCCCGGCGACATTTTGGACCGGCGACATTTTGACCAGCGACATTTTGGACCGCGACATTTTGGCCCGGCGACATTTTGGACCGGCGACATTTTGACCAGCGACATTTTGGCCCGCGACATTTTTTCCCGGCGACATTTTGGCCGCGACATTTTGGCCCGCGACATTTCGGCCGCGACATTTTGGGCGTATACCGTCACCTTAAAAGCTATAATATAATATAAAAATATACATCAATCATAACAAATAAATAAAACAAAGAATGTATATAAAACAAAAAATAAATAAATAAAAATAATAATTCATTCATTTGATAAAAAATGTAAACACTCGTAGGAAAATCATTGCAATTTCCTTAATATCTATACCAAAACTCTAGTTTCTTTAAAAAAGTACATTGAGTTTGAATGTTTCAGATATTTGGAATACTTCAAATTATTTAATATTTTTACGTGAGTTGCGTGACCCTTACTGAAATGTTTCATTTATATCTACTGAGATCTGAAGATTTGCAGAAGCAAACTACAAAATACACTTACTGAAACGTTTTCGTTTAGGAATAATTTCCAAATTTCTTAACTTCCGAATATTTTTCTTACTTTTTTCTTTCAAAAATAAATTTAAGAATGTCTAGACATTCTTAAGTCATTTTTGATTTATTAAATGTACTTAAGATTGGGATTTCGTTTAAAAACTTAAACAAATTATAAATAAAATACAAATATTTTGAAAATATGTGAGACTAATGATTACGCCTATTCATCTTATTTTAAATTTTCTATTAGGAAAAGTCCAATCATTTGTTGATTAAACTAATACTGACAATTAAGTTGTTTATGGGGGGTGGGGAGTTTTTACATTTTCTTCACTAAAAATGATTTCTATAGTAATTTTACCTTTTGAGATTAATTTTGATTTATATTTACTAGAATTTTCTAAAACACACATCAATCAAAAGCCCATGAATAAAAGCTAGGTGACTATGTGATCTCCTAATGATAACACAGATTAAGTCAGAATATGGGGTAACTGGAAAAAATTCCAACCGGATCAGTGAATATAAGCGAAATTGAAAATTAAATAGGTGATAGTAGGTCACAAAATTGATGTCTAGGATAAAAGAAAAGTCTCATGTTTCCCCTTGTGATTTTCCAGTAAAAATTCAATAATTGATGTGGCAGTAAGAATCTAAAGCTGTTTCATTTATTGGACAATTAAAAAATTAGTTTCCGCATTTTTTTCTCGTAATGACTTCAGTTTTGTGCCATTCATATAGTATCTTCACCAAACAAATTTCACACAACAAATTTCACCAAAGAAACTCCACAGAGTGAACGTGCTAGCAGTTCTAAAATACGTATTAAAGTTTGTTGTGGCATTGACATACTGATAAGTTCTTCCTTCGTAAGTTATCAATACGATTATTTTTATTTTTTCATAGTTCTGTTTTCCTTCGATAAGTTCTATTTTCCCCCGATAATACTGAATAGCATTTCAACGTTAACGAAGTGTTCGGTAAGGGATGTGCCAATACGTTTACGATCAGACTAAATACGTTACGATCAGAATAAATAAAAACACTAAATAGTTTTTTTTAACTAAAAACTCAATATAGTAACTTATTTAAAACACTTCCTTTATACTTCTTAGAAGTATCGTAATAATGCCAGGAATAAGCTAAATCTAAATTGTGCCTCTTTTTATTTTAAAAGTTTTGTTTTATATTCATCTTCATTTATTCGTTACTTGGCAGAAAATGACTTTTGAACTTTTAATACTGAAGCTGATCTCGATCGGCTTTAAAGTGGAACCAAAATTTTGTTTCGTGTTACACCTCGTACCACCAGAATATTCTTTTGTTTCGACTTTCTATTTTTAATACTACAGATTTATTTTAGAACTTCTTTATTCTGAACTTAAACAAAAGTTCTTGGAAAGATAACCGAAGAACGTTGAGAACAGCAATTTATGCAAATAAAAGGAATACTTCTAAGAAAAGTACTTTGAAATGAACTATTGAAATAAATTAATTTTTCGGAGTGAAGAAGTAAAATCTTAATATTAAAAGAAAAGCTGAGTTATCTTACGCATAAAAATAATGACCTTTAATGATTAAATGGTTTTGTTGGCATTTAACATGTTAGGTAGTTTTATTTTTATAGAAAGGTGGATTTTATTTTTCAGCACTGTTACGTTCTTTGGAACTTTTATTATTCAGTTTTTATATTCAATCTCAATATATATATA